>JALBCR010004352.1:52500-273537 GCA_030710515.1 Abscondita cerata
TTAACAGTTTCTTATGGGTTGACACATGAAACTCCAAAGTCGTCCTTCTTTTAGACTGATAACCACAATCGTAACATTCAAACACATTTTCTTCTGATGTAACATTAAAGTGTACCTCTTCGTGCTTCCATAATGAAGAATTATGAAATGTATTATAACCACACCGACTGCATTTAAATAGGTGAGTAAATATGTGAAGGGTTAATATTTGTTTATCGCTTGTAGCGTAGTTACATTGGTAGCAGTAATACAACATATCTGATGCTTTAAATTCTTCTACACACACGGACATGTCCGTGTTAAATAAGACACATTCATCTTTAACAATGTTGTCTTCAGTTTCATTTTTAATTACAACTTCTACAAACTCTTCTTTGATTTTTTTCAAATAATTTTCTTCATTAACAAGTGAAGAAGAGTTTGTCTGAAATGATTGTGGAAGATTTACTAAAATGTTTTCGTTCTGCATTAATGTTTGGTATTCTTTATCAATCTTGATCTTACAATCATTGCACGCAAGTGGGTTTTCGTCAATGTTCAGTTCCTACAATGTAATTCGAATGTATAAATAGTTCAGTACGATGCAGATACTTACTGCTTTTACGGGAGAGGATGACAACTTAAGATGCAGGATTGAATCATAACATAGGGATTGTGGAAGCGCTTCTTGTTTTATTTTTTTAAAACAAATTTGACATGCTAATGTGGTGTCTTCCATATTGATGCACTAACAATGACGCTTATGCAAGAAATCATTCAAATTCGTCTACAGTTCACTGTATACAAATTTTATTTCGTAGTGATTGTTGTACGCGCAAATAGGCGCGCTTACTTATTGAATATAGGGTGATTCAAAAAAGTTTCGATTGACTCAATAAATTGTCTTCTATATTAAAAATTGGGCCTTCACTAAAATTGATAAGGTTTAGTGGTGATCATAATAGAAAGTAAATTTTCATAAATAAATTAATACTCCTCTTTTTTAATATAATTAATAAAGGTAGTTGGCCTTTTAATTTCTAGTAAAGGCCCAATTACTATTCACGCGTAGTGAATCCGTTTGGAATTTTAGCATGCCAAAAATGAATTTTTAATTTGTTACAAAACTGTTTAAAATGCTACAAAAAACAATCAACAATATGTGAACACTCCCATGTTTACAAATAAGTCCAGAATAAAATTCTATTAGACAGTAATATTTATAATCCAAAATAATTTTAAGCTTAATCAGCTTAAAGCAAAGGATTGCAAGTATGTATTACGGATAGTTTAAATTGTATTTTTGACAAGATTCGACGTGCAAAAATAGTGTTTAAAATATGGAAAGGAATATTGAAGGTATGTAATACAAAATAGTTAGGAACAATATTTTTTAGACGGTTTTAACAACATAACTAAAACTAATTATTAATTTCCAATTCCATCGGAGACAAATTCCTCTATAATCTGGATACCTTAAACCGTTGCTATGGTCATGTTGTTTATTATTTTAAATTGTTTCTTATTCTCGCTGTGAATTTCTGAATTTCTAAAAAGTGTGTTATCTCCTCTAAACTGTAAACGATAAAATATTTATAATGATCTGTAAACTCTGAAATATGGATGAAGATAGTATTTTGGAAGCAACAAATGAAACCAGCCTTAAGTGGTTGCCCCCTAAATCCCGGCAACGCTATGAGGAAGCTTATAGCAAGTTTATGGAGTAGCGAAAGCAAAACAGGATAAATTCTTTGTTTTTGCAAAACGTCCTGCTTTCGTATTTTGGAGAGCTGTCGAAAAAAATTGCTCCAAGCACATTATGGACGCAATTATCTATGATAAGAATCACGTTTATTGTTTATTAAGAACTTTTACTGCTGAAGAAGTTAATAAATTCATAAAAGAAGCGCCAGACGGCAAATATTTGTTACAGAAAGTAAGTACATCCCTATAAACAAAAACCCTTCATCAATTGAAGTTTCAATTTTAGGTAATTTTGGTGTTCGGAATTAGTGGAACCATGCAAAGGAACGAATTGGTCCAATTAAAAATTGACGATTTAACTGATGTCGGTTCGGCTGTAATTGTAAAATTAGGTGACACCAAAAATAAAAAGGATCGTGTTTTCACGACAGTTGACGAGTTTTACGGTATCTATCGTAAATATGCTGCTCTTCGACCACCAAATACGTCGAACGTTTTTTTAATTATCAGCAAACCAAATGCACTAAACAACCCGTTGGACACAAGATAAAGCATCCCAAAATTGATTGCTACGCACATTGGTTTAGAGGAAACCCGCATCTTACACGAGCACTGTAGGGCGATCATCTTCGACCATTTTGTGGATCTTGGTGATGTTGTTTATTATCGAGTCTATGGATCACAAAATGAAAGTTGCTAAAACAATCACTTCGTCCGAAACTTCGTCAAAACTTCGTCCAAGAAACTTCGTCAAAACTTCGTCAGAAACTACAATTACTGATATTGAACAATGAAGCGAGAATCATCTATCATGACAACTTTCAACAATTGTCAAATCATCAAGTTTGGAAAAATGTTTGAAAATTCAGAATAAAAAGTAATACATTTCAGATAGCGGTTATCAAGATCAAGATACATTTAATTATGTAACTTTCTAGTTCTATTAATAAAGATTTGATTCAAATAAATTATTTAAATCCTAATAATCCGAATTTGTGTATAAACTTTTAAAACTACAAAATTGACGATCGGAATACACTTAGCATCCATTGGCCAAATAGGTTGTGGAGTGTTCCTTTTTTTTTTTTTTTTGTGTATTATGATTTTTTGATGGCAAAAATCATTTTATTTGAATAATAATTTTACTTAACAAAGATGGCGTTTTTTAAGTTACCCATTGTTACAAAATCTTTTAATTATTATATGTTTTTTTTTTTTTTTTTTTTTTTTTTATTGTTTTTTTTTTTATTTTTTTTTTTTATTTTGACGTATTTTTTTTTTTTTTTTTTTTTTTTTTTTTTTTTTATTCTGTTCTTTAATTGAGCAGAGGGGGGGAGGGGGGGAAGGAGGGAGGGGGAGGGAGGGGGAGAGAGAGGGGAAAGAGGGGGGAAAGGGGGAGGGGGGGGGGAAGGGGGGGAGAAGGAGAGGAAGGGGAGGAGGGAGGGAGAGGAGGGGAAGAGAGGGGAGAGGAGGGGGGGGGGGGGGAGAGGGGGAGGGGGGGAAGGAGGGGGGAAAAGGGGGAGAAGAGAGAAAAAGAGAGGGAGGAGGAGGGGGGGGAGGAAAAGAGGGAAGGAAGGGGGAAGGAGAAGAAGGGAAAAGGGGGGGGGGGGGGGGGGGGAGGGAGGGGGGGGGAGGGGGGGGGGGGGGGGGGGAGGGGGGGGGGGGAAGGGGAGGGGGGGGGGAAAAGGGGGAAGGGGGGGGGGGGGGGAGGAAGGGGGGGGGGGGGAAGAAGAAGGAAGGGGGGGGGGGGGGGGGGGGGGGGGGGGGAGGGCGACTGTATGGGTCGATCATCTTCCACCATTTTTGTGGATGCTGGTCTACGATTGAAGATCTGAAACGCCACGGTAGATGGGATTCTTCATCAGTGGCGGAAGGTTACATAGCAGAGTCTGTTGAGCACAAAATAAAAGTTGCTAAAACAATCACTTCGGCCGTTAAAAATTCGTCAGAAACTTCGTCAGAAACTAATCCAATTACTGATAACTTGAACAATGAAGCAGAATCATCCATCATGACAATTTCTTCAACAATTGTCAAATCATCAAGTTTGGAAAAAATGTTTGAAAAAAGCGTTGAAATGCCTTATGGGAAGCGTAACTAAAATGCAGGTAAGTTTTAGGTTAGATACAAGAATGTCAACAAATTTTATAAAAACGTTTTAGCGGCATAGAAAATTATATTCAGATATGAACAAAAAGTATTTGAAAACGTTAATTCAAAAGAGAGCAAAAAGGTGTTTATTAAAACATCACTTTCAAACAACCGCAGACACTACATCGAACATTCATAACATCACCAACTCTTTCGGTCCTAATTCTGAACTAAGCCCTAGTAACGCTAGTGGTTGCGTCTTTAGCACTTTAACGTGTGACTTAATTACCAGTGCCATTAATTTCAAATTACCTACAATAATGAATTGGGCAATAACGTTCAAATAGGGGATTGCGCTGGACGGTTTTGGGTTTTGACTGAAATGAAGAGTTTGGGGTTTGGGATTTAATTATAAAAATTGGAAATTAACTTTTTTTTTTGGGGGGGGGAGTTGGGGTGTTTTTTTTTTTTATAATTGTTTTTTTTTTTAGGGGGGGGAAAAAAATATTTATTTTTTGTAAAAAGTTTTTTAAAAAGGGGGTTTTTTGGTGGGGGGGGTTTGGTTGGGGTGGGGTGGTTGTTTGAAGAACAAGGGCATCAGAAAAAAAAAAATAAAATTAAAAAAAAAAAAAAAAAAATTTAAATTATTTTTTTTTTTTTTTTTTTTTTTTTTTAAAGTAAAAATTTTAGTTAGTAAAAAAGAGGGAATAAGAGGGATTAGAAGAAAAGAAGAAAAAAAATAAAAATTTTAAAAATTTTAAAAAATAAAAAAAGAAAAAAGGGGGAAAGGGAAAAAAGGAAAAGAAAAAAAAAAAAAAAATAAAAAAAAAAAAAAAAAAAAAAAAAAAAAAAGGAGAAAAGGAAAAAGGAAAAAGGAAAAAAGAAAACGGGAGGAACGAAGGAATTGAAATTCTTCATAAAGTATTATTTTGTAACATTCACATTACTGGTACGCTACTTATTATTAATCATTGGTATGTTTTATATGTACTAAGGTAATTATGTTTTTTTTTAATTAGGAGCCTTACGTAGTAGTCGAATTTATGTACACAGGTGAAGTATTTGCGTCAGATGCCCCAAAATAATAGGTAAATGGAAGTACTAGTACTTGGTCAAAAAAATCGATTGAGAAGAAAGCCATAAAAGATGCCCACGATCCATCCCATGACTGGACGACCTATTCCAATATAAAAACCTTAAGTGAATACAGTACGTATAGTATTTCTAAACAAGTGATTTATATAAATGCATGTAATTATTTGAAATTTACGGAACATATAAAGAAGCTTGTTTCAATGAACAGCACTAGTAGAATAATCGGGCCGATCCTGAACCACATCAGATACTTAGGCCACGACGGATACTTTGTGGTGGGGAACTAGGATACTTTGTAGTGGGAGAACTTGACCACAAGATGGCGGCAATTTCGGGGCGGGGTTCTGGTCTACAAAATGGCGGACTACAAGATGGCGGTAACTTTGAGAGCGGGGTTCAGGACCACAAAATGGCTAGGGAGGCAGGTTCAGGACACAAAATGGCGGATCACAAGATGGCGGTAACTTCGGAGGCGGGTTCAAGACCACAAAATGGCAAACTACAACATGGCGGATAATCACGTTCGGGCTCGTTCGGAATGGATCGGGATCGTTCAAGGTTGCTTAAAAACGTTATTGAAAACTGGATGTTGGGATCGTTATCCTTTATTTAAGTCAACAATAAATGTAATTTGATTTATAAGCAGACTTTTCTAAAGTGCTGATGCAGCTGAAAACGTAATGTGACACCGGATGTTGCATAATCTTTTGATTTATAAGCAGAATTTACTAAAGTAGAATGCTGAACAAGTCTGTTTAAACTAGTACAGGTCTGTTTATAAGACGTCTGTTTATACAGGTACAGGTCTGTTTATACAGATACAGGTCTGTTTATACAGATACAGGTCTGTTTATACAGGTACAGGTCTGTTTATACAGATACAGGTCTGTTCATACAGGTACAGGTCTGTTCATACAGGTACAGGTCTGTTTATACAGATACAGGTTTGTTGAAATTGTTGATGTTGTTTTTATTGTTGTTTGTTGTTGTTGGTATTTGTTTGAGTAAATTCTGCTTAAAAATCAAAAGATTAAGCAACATCCGGTTTCGAACAACGTTTTCAGCCGCATTAGCACTTTAGAAAATTCTGCTTATAAATCAAAAGATTAAGCAACATCCGGTTTCGAACAACGTTTTCAGCCGCATCAACACTTTAGAAAATTCTGCTTATAAATCACTTATTGTTAATAAAGATGAAGCATCCAGGTTTCAAATAACGTTTTCAGCTGCATCAGCACTTTAGAAAATTCTGCTTATAAATCAAATTACATTTATTAATTGATCTAAATAAAGGATAACGATCCCAACATCCGGTTTTGAATAACGTTTTTAAGCAACCTTGAACGATCCCGATCCATTACGAACGAGCCCGAACGTGATTATCCGCCATGTTGTTAGTTCGCCATTTTGTGGTCTTGAACCCGCCTCCAAAGTTACCGCCATCTTGTGATCCGCCATTTTGTTGTCCTGAACCTGCCCCTCCTAGCCATTTTGTGGTCTTAAACCCGCCCCAAAATTGCCGCCATTTTGTGGTCCTGAACCCGGCTCTCAAAGTTACCGCCATTTTGTAGTCCGCCATTTTGTATACCAAAACCTCGCCCTGAAATTGCCGTCATCTTGTGGTCAAATTCTCCCACTACAAAGTATCCTAGTTCCCCCACCACAAAGTATCCGTCGTGGCCTAAGTATCCGATGTGGTCCAGGATCGGCCCTGTTATTCTACCAAAACAGACGTGGAGGAAACGAAGATAGAAGAACAATCAAGCAATAAACCTAGTAGGAAAAAAACCGAATAAGATAGGGATGACTCTATATCTACCCCTCCAACTCTGTCAGCTAAAAAACACGATAGTGATAATAGTGACATTGGAAATCTTCTAAGAAATAATCAATAATCAGAAATTGTATTTGTTGATAATTACGTAGAAAAAGAAGGTATGTTTTTATTATACTTTAAAATGGAATGTTAGTCCTGTAAATGTTAATATTTTACAGGTCTAGACTTCAGAAATAACCGACATAGGATTATGCCAAAAAAAATAAATAAATAAAAATTAAAGGTTTACTATATTAATCCCGGTATCAGGGTTTAGTTGTCTTAACAATCAAACGCCTCAATAAATTAATTTTCTTTATCAATAAAAAGAAATTCAATACAATTAAATAATTTTTTCCACGACCTCTATGAAAACTTGACATTTCGTACTCATAAACCACTAGAGAAAATTTAGCATATCTGAAACATCTGGAGAAAATCATTTCGTTACTAGTAACTGTATATATATATATACACCAATTGACTGAAAGAAGTTGCCAAAGCTGATTGGTTGCTCGTGTTGATTTGAAACTGATATTTATTTATCTAACCTGAAAATCGATCGAAACGACGTCTACACTTCAAATATAGTAAGCTTGATAATTATTGAAATAGAAATAGTAGTCATGAAAACAACTATATTTTTTAGAATCGCCAAACTGACAATTAAATCTTAAATTAAATTTTGATAAAACTTATAGACACTACATACTGGTCGTGGAAAAAGTATAGTGTACTACTTAAGGATAAAATCATGTTTTATTGCTCGTGATTATCAACGCTCGGGCTACCACCCTCACGCAGCTAACACACTCGCATGAAAACTGTGATTTTCTCCTCGTGTAATACAGTATAGTATTTCAGTCGACTATGTATTTACAGATCTTATTAATGCATAAAACATCAGAAAAAATCATTCATTAATAAATAATATTAATAAATGATTTTGTTTTTTCTATCACTGACTACTACACCACGGAATCAACGCCTGTCCTTGGATAATGATTGGACACGATAACGGTCGTTAGGAAGCACCTCTAGGATTTTGACCGGTCCAATGTAATTCTGAACAAGCTTTCCGCTAGTGAAACCTTTGATGACAGGAGTCCGCTCTACAAGGACCGCATCTCCAATTTGGAATTTCATTGCTCACAGACGATTTTTATCGTAACGTTTTTTCATTACACTCACGTTTTTATCAAGATTTCTCGCAGCTTTATCACGCTTGATTTGAATTTGGTGTAGTCTGTTTTCAAGGTTAGTATTGATTATGGAAGAAATGTCGTATTTTAAGCGAGGTCGGAATCCGTACAAAAGTTCGGAAGTGGATTGGCCAGTAGTGGCGTTCTGAGTCCCTTTTGAACATAAACCAAATGATTCTCCTAAGACTCATAGAGGTCATCAATAGATGAGGTTAAAGCACTTAAGATGGTACCATTAAACCTATCAACTTGTCCATTGCTTCTAGGGCTAGCAATAGCATTTAGAACTTGTTTGATGTTCTCGGATATGCAGAAGTTTTTTATGGTTTGACTGGTAAAGCCCTTTCCTCTATCAGTGATAATACCAGTCGGGTTTCCACAAAATTTTATTAACAATTTTAAGCACTGAATAACTGGTTGAGTACGTGTACCTTTTACGGCTTCGTTCCAAATAAACTTGGTAAACGCATCCACAGTTACTAAAGCGTAGACGTTACCATTAGGAGTTCGACAAAATGGTCCTACATAGTCCAAATATAATGTGTGGAAGGGTTGCGCAATTTTTTCTATCGGGTTTAAATAATCGCGTCTTTTGCCTTTTGGCGTTTTGGAGCATAAACAGAGGGAATGCAGGCGTTCACAATCTTTCATCTTAGAGTACCACTATTTTACGATTTTTATCAATAATTAATCAAAGTTTCTGAGCTGTACTCAGTTTCATAATGTTACAGGCACTCCTAAAGTCGATATATGCCGATACCACATCATCAATTAATTTCGTTGTAACATAATTTGCGACATATTGTGAGACAATTTGCACTTTAGCAGATGGATTGCCAAGCTGAGCTTTTAATTTCACACACATACAATGGGTGTGGATCTACTTTTTTTTTCTGTAATTACAGGTTGTTACGGTCCAAAATATTCGAGTTGCGCGTTGCGACGAGAATAAAATTTACCGCGCATAAAACGAATTTTCCTATTGGTGGATCGGAATTTTCGGAGTTTTAATCGAAACGATGGGCCGACATCTTGGAACTTTCTCTTCATCTTGGGCGATTGGCGGTGCTGTACGAAGCTAAAAACTACATATACAATTTTAATGTGGCTTCAACAATTGCTTGATAAATTAGTGGGGAAATATAAATCCGACCAATTACGCCGTAAGTGGTTTTCTTTGCTATTTATCTGGTTAATTTAGTGGTTGAAATTAATTGCTAAATACAACGTATTGCTTTAGCACGTGTCTGGACCTCATATTCTACTTATAATTGACTGTCTGGATAATTCCTGAGGGCGCTGGAACAAACAATAGCGGTACGCCTGCTATTTACAAAGGCAACAATCTGCTTTCCAGAGCTGTGTCTTCTACTTCTTCTCAGAGAAATCCTACTAATCTTCGAGTAGCTGTCAACTGGCTGTCGTTAGCAAGGACCTTCCTTATTAGAACTACATGCATCAGTATACAGCTAAATTATCGTTTTAAGGAACCAATTCATTTTGATGTGTTTCTAAACTTAAGTACACGCGACATCAAGCGGTTGTATCTTTAGCGTTTAAGAGAATTGTTATTCGGGGTAGTCTCCATCCACTCACGCTCGTTGTTGTTGGCACTAACTTCATCCGAGTTGGGACGCTGTCATTATTGCGAGGTAAGCTAAATCAAAAAGCCTTTTGGATTGGCGGGAGCTACATTCCGTATCAGAACGAATGTACTATTAGTTTTTAAGTCACCGCGTGTACATGACGTGTGTACGTCGAGTTTCCTTAATCACCAATCTTAAATTGGTACGCTACTTCTATTTTGGGGTTAATAAACGAAAAACTTAACTGAATTGCTTCATACTCTATCATTCATACGACAGACTCTATCATTTCTCCTAAATACTAGTTCTAGACTCTAAGTAAAAACCTAATAAATTCCTGTTGATCGGTTTTATTTCTCTCTGTTACCCAGCAGGTGGCGCCTCGTTACGCAACAGTTATTTCTTTTAGTTCTCTCAAGGACTTTTCCCAACTCACCGACCTAGTCGGACACTGCTGTGCTAACGCTTATACATACGGGATCTCCCACAAATTTAGTATTTCGAGTCAAATATTGTTCTTTCTTTTTTTTTAGGTTGCATAGCTAGAGCCGTCACCTTATTTTTATCTCTTATTATTTGTGAACTGCAACCGTTACAAAGTTAATTTCTTTTTTATGGAATTATCGAAATCCCGCCAGTGGATTTCAAAGAATGTTATTTTGCCTTCTGTTTCCGGTCTAAGTACTGAAACTTGACAGATGATACGTTTTGTTTAGGAGAAATGCTAACGTAATCGTAATCGTTTAAGAAGTTTCTCGGTTGATTTACAATTCGCTGCATGAGCACTAACTCTAATAAGATTATTATTTATAGTCGATATTATGACGTCGGCAATAACTTCATCCGGGAGGTTACAATGCCTACCAACGCCTAACTTTTCGTAAAAGAAGGAAATTATATCTTGATCCTGATTTTGTTTTTTATTTACGAAATCTTTTAACTTTAAAGCTATGCTTTTATGTGATGGAAAAGCGACTCTCAGTTTTTCTTCCCATTCATACCAGTTAGTAGGTGCTAATTTTGCATTTCCGCCAAGACGCGCAATTGTACAAAAGATTTTTGCGTGGTAATCCCAATTATGCAAAAGGATAATCGAATTTATTTTTTCTAACCATCGATCTATTGTAAGCCCATCAGTGGAACCATTAAATTTGGGAATTAATCTAATCGACCGATATAGCGAGAAATTGTCACGTATGTTATGGGAAAAAGAACAATTAGTCTGAGCAGGGCCAGCCAACGAATCATGCGACATTTGTCACATTTGTGAGGGCTGGCGCCAGTTATTACCGTGTGAAAGTTCAAGATCCTGCAACGTAGATTGCCGGAGAGGCGGCGATTCGTTATTTCTATCTTCGGGGACCGTTGGATTAACGCTATTTCCTTTTTGCACAATGTTTTCTAAAATTATTAGTTTTTGTTTTAGAATTTCGGTTTCCGATAAAATAGTATCAGAAGATTGTAAACAGTTCCGACGTCGTCGCGTGCGAGACTTTCGCGTTCGCTTAGTGTCATATTTCGGACATGCGGGGTTGGGCATTGTTTATCAAGATAATAATGAAATCAAAGTCAACGTTCACAGTTACAAGAATTAAGGACAGACTATACTAATTCTAATAAAATAAGACTATAGTGCGGACGCCGAACAGATGAAAATGGGTAACCGCCCCAAGCGATATACTTTTACCAAAGCCAGATTTACAAAGGGTTGAATACTTATTCTAACAGTATACCCATCTCAGTCTGCGGTTAAAATGGTGTTACTCCTAATTGTAGGCAACCAACAATACTTTGATGTAATGCCCTGTGCAATTCTTAATTTAAAACACGAATTCAAGGTAAACACAGGAAAGCGTTAGATAATCGATAATTATTTGTGATGCGGAATTCTCGCAATTGTGAATTTACGGAAATATACGAAAAAGTTGAAAATGTGTATAATTTCTACACAAATTCATAGTATGTATTTTCCAGGACTGTATTGTACTAAACTACCAAATTAAACGACTCGGCAATCGATATCAAAGTGGTCAACTAATATTTTTTAAATCTGTAACACCTGTAACCTTCAATTTTCATAGTGAAATTTTTCTCCCAGGTTGCAAACATATTTTAGACAAATATATTAGTGATCTAGGTTTCAAAGGGGTGCAATAATTAAAAAATATTTACATAATTAGTTTTTCAACATAAATAAATGATAGGTATTCTACAATAAACATTTTGTGCATAACGTTCTCTATAATGAATAAATAAATTGTATGTAACAACACCAAATATATCTCAACAGCTCATGTCTTAAGATTAAAAAATATTGAAACAAGTGTCACACTTATATAACATCACAAGTACAATTTCAATAAAACAGAAGTCTAAATTAAACAGATATGTTTATAATTTTTTAAATCACTGATTTAATCAGATTTTGAATCAGAGGTAGATGAAGTATCACTACCTAATGCAATGACCAAAGGTTCAACTTCAATTTCGAGTAGAATGTCTGTCTGCCATTTCCACCTCCACCTTTATAACATGTTCACAGCTTTCTTCCAATTGTCTGGTGTAACATTAGCAACAACTTCATGAAACAATTTTTCACATCTCAATTTTAAACGTAGTGTTTTTCTAGCAACTTCCGACTTCATCTGTGCCCAAATCAGTTCTATTGGGTTGAATTCGCAGTGGTACGGTGGCAACCGCAGCACTCTTCGACTTCTAGCTTTTGCCATTTCATCCACCACATACTTATTATTTATCGGCGCATGTTCCTTAACAAGTGTTAACAGTTCAGCTTTCACCATATCATCTTCATAGGCTATCGATTTGTTGTCAACCAAGCTTGAATATCAGCCTTTCTAGTGGAAGAGGTTGGATTTTTTCTAACTTTCTACTGTGATATGACGCATTATCAAAACAATTACTGCATCTTCTTCTAGGCTCGGCAAGATATCAGTAAACCACTTTTCGAAAACCTCTGCACACATCTCTTCATGGTAGTCGCCTGTATTTTTGCTCAAATAGAAGTAATCCATTTTAACAAAACCGTCTTCTGATCCAATATGAAGTACTATCAGACGTTTCCCTTTGCCTGAAGGATCTTTAAGTCCGTTGACAGACCATCCACAAAAAGCTTGTCTTTCATCTAAATAATAGATTTTCTTTCCTTCACTTCTAATTTTCGTATTTCACGAAGGAATCTTCTTCCCAACCACGATTTCATTTTTTCTCGCAGCATATTATTACGTTTCCTCTTGGTATAACTGCAAAGTAATTTTATTAATTTAGAAATGTTTCAAAGAAAAATTAAAATGTGATTTTACATGGATTAATAATAATCATTGGCGACTTTTTAGAACCAACAAATTTCAGTGTAAGTTTATATCCAAAATCAATTAAAAATCGTAAAATAAGCAACAATGTGTACTACATGGTTTTCTACAAAGCAGCTGTATTTTTTTTACCTAGATGTATCAATAACACCTACATGTTATACATTTTAAAATTCTTTCCACCTGTGAAATGAATTAAGTTTGTTAAAAATGATTTAATGTTAACAGTCAAACGATAAAATAAAGAAAAACCATAAATCACATAAACCTAAAAAGATCATTTGTTTATGAGAAGTCCATAATGTTTCTTTTAATTGCAGGTATTTCTTTGTAAATAACATTTTAGCTGGTTTTAAGAATGGTTTTTAATTTGAGTGGTATTTATAAATTTGTTGTTTACTAACCGAAAGCCTATCTCCTTCAATAAAGATTTTAACGTAGTCCTTTTCAGGTGAGGCAAATTTTCATTTTCATGAATGCTGGTCATTATCTTCTGAATAGTTGGTGGTTCATTTCTTAAAAAAGAATGAACCTCGTCTAATGCACTTTTAGTTGCATCACTGATGTTATCCAAAATAGGTCTTGTTCGGTGATACACTTTCGGTGATGTTAACACATGATCACTTCTGTATTGCTTGAGAACGCTATATACAGTTGTTAACACTCCTTAAACAAAACACCATAAATTAGTCGAAATTCTATCTGGTACCATAAGGCATAAAGGCAAATAAAACTAATTTAACCAACCTGCAGCTGTTGCCGTAAATTCAATATTCTCTATCTTAGGTCGTTCTGGGAAATTATGTTCGCATGTCTTAAATATGTTCATAATTCGGTCTTTATCGGAAACTGATAAATGCTTGGATTGTCGTTTAGCGGTGGAGAATAAGCCATTATTGTAACTCTAACCTAATAAACAATATTATTATTTATAATTAATACAAAAACATCAACACATACCTTGTTCAAAATCAAAAGACTACTGTAGAGTCTTGGAAGACTGATTTAATATAAAAAAGTACAGACACAAAATAAACGTTAAAAAACAGAACAAACAAAATACAAATGACAACTGACGGGAACATAAAAGTAAACCATGCGTATTTCAGCCAGTGGTGTGTGCATCAGCCTTTGCCTAGTCTAATCACAGTCTAATGTACATAATTGCCGCTGAATTTTAAATGGTCAATACTACAATTTTATTTAAGTCAGGTGCGATTTTTAGGGGTTTGCCCAATTTTCATCTGATCGGCGTCAGGGAATAGTTACTCACAGTGTTTCAAACTCCGGAATACCACCAGTTACACAATAAATTGCACACACATAAGAATGTCTTTTTTTTTAATGTTTATAGCGCGAGCGTTGACTTATCCCACTTCTGATTTTGTTATGGTCAAACGCGAGTGGGGGTTAAAAGAAATAATAAAACACTTAGATTACACACTTATTATTAAAAATACAACATGACGTATTTCCGTCTTAAGTGTTAACATCGTAATGCGTAGTCACGCGTAATCTAATTATTAGTCGAAGGTTGCGGCCAGCGTTTCAAGAGACGGCCGCGGTAAACAGAGGTTGAGGAATCAACATACGTCACCCAAAATCTCTAACACTACATACAATAACTTGCGCGAATTAATTTTAGTACAAAAATTTCACTCAAGTGCACCTACTGCATACATAGATGTATATTGTGGAGATTATCAACTTATTTGTCAACTGTCATGTCTACCATTTTGTTTTTGAGTAGGTAAGTGCAACGAAGTTTTATCCTAAGTAACAATGCTGCACTAAATTTATCATCTTTTTCAACTGTATATACATCTGCCAAAAATAGTAATTAATAAAATTAAATTAATAAAATTGTTAAAAATATTAATGTTGTTTATTTGAAAATGAACATAGGTACTTTTATCGGGTAACAAATGTTAAGAAATTGGAGACACGCATTTGAATAAAAACCAAAACTACGCATACATCAGAGACAAAATTATTTAAATTATTACAAAATAACTTTATTTAGTTAAAAACAAACTAATTTAAAAAAAAAATGTAATAATAGAACTTGTTATCAGCAAAAGTTGAATAACTATCTTAAAAACGTAATCTAAGCTCAAACATCAAGGTCATCAGGTTCCAGAGCCGGTTGTTCTTCCTGGTCTAATAGACGTGAAAACCTTTAAAGTATAGAATTAAAAAAAAATTAAAAATTAAAAATGCGAAGGAGGCGGGAATGAGATAGGCAGTTTGCTAAAGCGAGAGTAACACAAAAACTAAAACTTTGATAGACATAAGAATTATTCCATGGGATGAGGCAAAAGTTTTACACTAGATAGCATTAAACCCTTATTTCTCACTTTAAGTGGAGTTACGCAGTTTGCGAATTAAGTCGACGATATGGGTTTTTAAGTTTTGTTTACAGCAAAAATCACAAACATTACACTTAAATGGTTAATCTTGAGTGTGTCTTTTATTGTGTTTAGCGAAATCACTTTTTTGGTAACACTTGAAGTCGCACTTATCACAGCAGAAAGGCCTCTCTCGTCTCTCGCCTGAGTGCTTGTACATGTGGGATTTCAAGCTTCCTGAATGATTACAGCCATAATCACAAATATTGCACTTAAATGGTTTTTCTTGAGTATGTGTTCTGTTGTGCTGAGTCAAATCACTTTTTTTGTAACACCTGTAATCGCACTTATCACAACTGAAAGGCCTCTCTCCTGTGTGTATGTACATGTGGGTTTTCAAGTTTCCTGATTGATTACAGCAATAATTACAAACATTACACTTAAATGGTCTTTCTTGAGTGTGTGTTCTATTATGTCGAATCAAATGACTTTTTTGATAATACCTGCAGTCGCACTTATCACAGCTGAAAGGCCTCTCTCCTGTGTGTTTGTACATATGGGTTTTCAAGTTTGCTGAACGAGTACAGCAAAAATCACAAATATTACACTTAAATGGTTTTTCTTGAGTGTGTATTCGATTGTGCTGAATCAAATGACTTCTTGTGTAACATCTGTAGTTGCACTTGTCACAGTTCAAAGGCCTCTCTCCTGTGTGTTTGTACATGTGGATTTTCAAACTTCCTGATTGATTACTGCCATAATCACAAATATTGCACTTAAACGGTTTTTTTGGAGTGTGAGTTTTATTGTGCTGAATTAAATTAGTTTTCTTGCGACACTTGTAGTTGCACATATCACAACTTAAAAGGCTTTCTTCAGAGTGTTTACACAAATGCCTTCTTGAATTTTTCAATTTGTTACGAATACAATTGTAATTTAACAGTTTCTTATGGGCTGACACATGAAACTCCAAAGTCGTCCTACTTTTAGACTGATAACCACAATCATAACATTCAAAAACATTTTCTTCTGATGTAACATTAAAGTGTACCTCTTCGTGCTTCCATAATGAGGAATTATCAAATGTATTATAACTACACCGACTGCATTTAAATAGGTGAGTAAATATGTGAACGGTTAATATTTGTTTATCGGTTGTAGCGTAATTACATTGGTAGCAGTAATACAACATATCTGATGCTGTAAATTTTTCTACACACTTGGACATGTCCGTGTTAAATAAGACACATTCTTCTTTAACAATGTCTTCATTTTCATTTTAATTTCAACTTCTACATACTCTTCTTTGATTTTTTTCAAATAATTTTCTTCATTAACAAGTGAAGAAGAGTTTGTCTGAAATGATTGTGGAAGATTTACTAAAATGTTTTCGTTCTGCATTAATGTTTGGTGTTCTTCATCAATCTTGATCTTACAATCAGTGCACGCAAGTGGGTTTTCGTCAATGTTCAGTTCCTACAATGTAATTCAAATGTATAAATAATTCAGTAGGATGTGATACTTACTGCTTTTACGGGAGAGGTTGACAACTTAAGATGTAGCGTTGAATCATAGCATAGGGATTGTGGAAGCGCTTCTTGTCTTATTTTTTTAAAACAAATTCGACATGCTTCCATATTGATGCACTAACATTGACGCTTTTGCAAGAAATCATTCAAATACATTTACAGTTCACTGTATACAAATTTTATTTCGTAGTGATTGTTGTACGTGCAAATAGACGCTTTTACTTATCTGAATATAGGGTGGATCAAAAAAAGTTTCGATTGAGTCAATAAAAATTGGGCCTTCACTGACAAGGTTTAGTGGTGTTCATGATAGAAAGCTTTTTGAATATAAATAATAGGTTAGTTAGCCTTTGCAATATCTATTAAAGGCCCAATTACGAATTTGGCAGACCACGTCCCGCTAAACATGAGACATTCTTGAAACATTTCGTTTTTATAGAAGTATTGCAAAAATGGAACATTCTACTTAAACGTTTTGTAAATGTTCCAGAAACGTTTTCTGCAATCTTTGTTTTTATCGTTATTGAACTTTTTAATGAAATTTTGCAAAACTGATGTGTATAATTTATATTTATGTATTCTGAAGCTTCAGCCAACCATTGTAATTTTCTATATATTTCATATTTTGTTTATATTTATTTTAACCAGTACCACCAATAACACAGTTGGCAACACCTCACATTAGCTGTATTCTTTCAAACTGAATTAGTTCAGATCAGTTCACTTGAGTTCAGTTGGTTCTGATTCGGATCACCTAGGTACAGAGTGGAGGTAAATAAATTCGTTTGAAAGAATGTGCAAGTTCAGTTTAGATCGATCGAATCAGTTAGATCAGTTTGAAAGAATACGCCTATTATCGTCAAATATAACCACATAACCGCGCGCAGCTTCGCGGCATAACATTATTTTACTATATAAATAAATATAAGAAATCAATAATGGGTGTGACCTCCATTATTATTGATACATTCTTAGAGGCGTTAATCGTTTCCCATGCGGTATCAATGGCTGCAATTAATGCATTACGGTTTACTGGTATAAAAGTTGGCCCTTGTTGTCTTCGGATAACAGCAAGTATTCGAGCCCAAAACATTTTCGATAATGTTAAAATCTGGGCTTTTTGTTGGCCAGGGTAACAGCTCCAAGTTATTTGCTTGTATCCAGTTGCGCACAACCTGCGAAGTATAGGGTCATCATATCCCGATAGTTAATTATCGAATGTTCCAAGAAAATATGTGTAAATAGTAATAGGAATCTACTAAACGAAACGTTAAGTCGTTATTATAGTTACATAACTCTCCTTTCATAAGATGTAGTTCATGTTAATATGCTTTAACTTAAGCAACAATTTTTGGCGAATAAAGATTAGTTTGTGATGTAATATTAGAAACACAAATTTATATCATATCAAATTTATGACAACTTAAAACCAAGAACGTGTATGTTATTGCTAAGAAATTATTAAGGAAAAAGCGCAATTGCAGTGTAAATATTTATAATTAGATATTTTCGAAAGTTTATAAGTCCTCTATTGTAATCTTAATACTTAAAAGAAAATCCTGTCCATTAGCATTATAAGGAAATGGCTTTTACTTTATGAATAAGTTTCAATAACAATAGAATATCCTTGCTTGTTTAATTTACTTCCTTTGAGTCATATTGCTCTAAGGGTTGTTACATTGGTCATTAGAAGTATGTAATAAATAAACAATTACCTACTGTTTGAGAAGGGGTAGTGTGAACCAATAAATAAAGTAAGAAATGTAAATTCCATTTTAGTTTAAAATTTCAAGTGTTGTGAAAATGCCACCTCATCTCGGTGCTGATTTGAAAGCGCGGATTGTTTCGGAATTAGCGGCGGGCCGTAGCGTGCGTGAAATTTCACGTATGTTAGATATACCAAAAAGCACCGTAGGGCATTACCGAGTAAAATGGAATCTTGAACACACTTTGGAAAGAGCCATCGGAAGTGGTAGACCTAAAGTATCTACACGTGCTCAAGATCTCGAGTTGTTTCATTACGTAACAGAACAACCATTTGCTACATACCCAGGGCTATAGCAGATACACATTTTCCCGGATGCCGTATAACTGCACAAAAAGATTAAAGGAGATGGGAATAAAGAAGTATAATGCTGCTGCGAAAGAAGTTCTCAGTGACGAAAATATGAGACGTCGTCTGGAATTTGCAAGGCGATATGTGAACGAACCTTTGGAATTTTGGAATCGAGTGATTTTTAGCGACGAAAAAACGTTCAATAGCCGCAACGATGGACCACTAAAAGTTTTTAGAATGGAAGGAACTCGTTACGAAAATAATCACATATGTCCTAAAAAACGAAGTGGTTATTTTTCTGTGAATGTGTGGGGTTGGGTTAGCGCGCGGGGTCCAGGAGTTTGTTGGGCTATCGATGGACGTCTTGATTCTGCTGCGTATTTAGATATTTTGGAAACTATTATGAAACCTTCAGTCGAAGTGTTTTATCCAGACGAAGATTATATTTTCCAACAAGTATTCTTATTTCACTATACTTTCTCCAAAAATAGTTCGGGATCTGTTGAATTAACATTTTCATAATGTATTTTTGTTGTTAAAGGACAACGCCCCTATTCATACTTCGCGGGTTGTGCGCAATTGGATACGGAAAATAACTTGGAGCTGTTACCCTGGCCAGCAAAAGCCCAGATTTTAACATTATCGAAAATGTTTGGGCTCGAATACTTGCTGTTATCCGAAGACAACAAGGGCCAAATTTTATACCAGTAAACCGTAATGCACTAATTGCAGCCATTGATACCGCATGGGAAACGATTAATATTAATTATATTGATACCTTGATAGCGTCAATGAGCAGACGCCTCCAAGAATGTATCAATAATAATGGAGGTCACACCCATTATTGATTTCTTATATTTATTTATATAGTAATACCTTTATTTAAAAAAAAGTTTTCATTTAATTTTAAACTATAACTTGGTATCTTAATTATAATTATGTAATAAATTCTTGTCAAAAACTAAATATATACGTTGACAATAAGAATTGCCTTAGTTTTTATTTTCACTTTTTATATTAACTACAAAAAAATGAAACGTCATAAAATATACATTTTGTAAGGACTAAATATTATGAATAGAGAGTTTAATGATTTTTTTAATAACTTAGTATGTTAGATTTATTTAAAAATAAGTAATAATCAGTCAACCCAAATAACCATGTTTAGTTTTTTGATTTAATTTAAAAGTTATTGCTTGTAGACGTTTTTAAATCAAAATTATTTCTAATTTTATTTTGTAAACATTTCCTAAACAAAATTTTGATTCGATAATTAATCGAGCTATGGTGTTTAATTAGCGATACCTTCAAATATATTCTTTAAAGAAAAAATTAAGTAAGCAACGTGAAATTACCTATTTTCTAAAACGTGCTTAGTGTAATGATTCATTCTACAGTCCTTCTATAAGATAACCCCTGCTGAGACTACCTGCTGTTAGAATTGTAAATGATACCCTTAAGCCCTTCACAATGTGCAAACTTTTGTTTACAGAAATTGTGGTGTCCAAGTTTTAAATTTCATGAGTGTACAGTGTGCCCACTGGGTACTAACTAACGAATAAGTGCAAAAATTGAGATCAAACAATTAAGGAGACATTCTTATAAACAGAATTCAAATGACTATACAAACAATTTAATGAATACAATAAATATACCTACAATTTAATACACAACTTATAACTAAATAAAGTTTACAAAAAACAAAACAACGTTTCACAAGTTATTTACAAATTTTACAATAAAATGTATATACATAAACAAAATGCTTACGATTTTCAATAATCAATTTAACCTATAAACTATCAATATTCAATGAACACTTAAGTTCTGTTGAATGTGACCAACGATTTTTTGCAAAATACAGTAATACAAATGAAAAGATTTCTAACGATATCGAAGCAAACTAAAAATACGAAAAGCAATTTAGGATACGAAAATATTTGGGATAATTCCAAATTACTGTGCTATTCGCGATCCAATAGCTACTTCATTACGATAGTGGCCCAAAGGGCCCCTCGGGTTTTCGATCCAACAAACGATTAGTTATGGTTATGTGCAGAGCATCATAACCTACAATGCAACATTTCGATTTGGAAAATACGAGCATGTTACTTTTTACGAACAAAATGAAACGTTTAATTAACGATTGCAAATCGATTAATTAAGACTCTTTAATACACCCGTGATGGTGGAAAAAGGTTTTCAATTTAAGGGGCAAACTTACATGTTATTTTACCATAAGACGTAACGTTAGTTAAAATCGCGTATAACGTAATGGTTTTACCTTCAAATTCATGCCAAGTATAAATCAATCTTTTATTAACATGACTGTTAATAATTAAGCGCGTAAAAGTTTACAATTTGTTTAAAAATAAACAAATAGTCGACGTTGTGAGTGACAAGTTTCTTATTGTAATTGAGACAAAACCTCAATTTGTTGGTGCTTGTAATATGTTTGAGATATTGCTATCTAGGCGACGTAAGTCTTTTGAGAATATTCTAAAAGTAAAATGCAACTGTTATTAATTAACGTTTATTATTGCCCATAAGAGTAATGTAAATCGTAGTAAAAATGTTGTCAACAGATAGCACTTGTGCCTGTAATTTTAGATGATTTTCTCTGAATATCAAACCTACTTTCCGTTTTACCACGTGAAATCATTGGTTGAAACCATAATATTTTCTCCGTTTTAGATTATCATTTCATGAATAGCACCTTTGTTTTCTAATTGATATACTTCAATTTAGGTACGTGTACTATCTTTATATTATTTTTTATTACCGGTTTTGTATTTGTTGATTTTAGTAGAAACGAAAAACTGTAATGAAACACTTGAGCAATCTTAACTAGAACCTGATGTAAATATTTGTCTGTGCGTTATGTCGTAAAGAGGCTTATCATTTTGGACATTGTCATAGCCCTAAATCGCAAATTTTTTAGTCGAATTGCAAATTCTGGATGCGACGATATGGATATTCACTTCATCGATGAACAATAAACTACACTTCGCTAGTTAAATCGCCACCTGAAATAAATTAAATTTGTAGTAGCCTACTAGAAAACAAATTTTAGTACTAGTTTTTCTGTGGTACTAGGTAATTTCGGCGACGTACGTTCACCTATAGGGTGTCGATGTTAACAATAACAGTATTGTTCATGCTACTTCAGTTTCATGCAACTATATAACTAATTTTAATTTATGTTTTTCTGATAAAGAATAATAACGCGTAATCGAGATTAATCTTATTTCATGTTTTTCTGATAATCCCGTGGTAGTTTTTACTTTCAAACCATATTTATTTCGACCTTCAACTATAATACAAACAAACCGTTGTATGTATTCTGGAACAAGTGACTTCCTCTATTTGAACGAACGTTCATGTTACCAAAATTGGCTTCCACTAGTGCAGCACCTCATTTAAGCGGCATTTTTTGCATGCATGTGCCGCCTCTTTGCAATCAAGATCAATTGACGCAAGTGGCATCTGTTGATAGTAAATTAAAGTAAATTCAATCGCTTGCCCCCTTAAGAGAATCATGCTCCCTACAACAACGAAAGATGTCAAAGTAAAATCGCGGCAGTTTCGATTTCACTAGGCAACTATTCTATACCAACTATCCCAGTGGCGTAACATGCGACGTAACAAGGTTCGAGCAAAAATAATATATACATTTACAGGGCGTTACAATACGGTTAATATAATTTAAATAACGAAATATAAATTCAAGTACATAACATTAGTAGATAATTGGAAATTAGATCAAGTGCTACTCCGACCAACCACTACCTAATGAAAAGGCAGATAATTCAAACAGTAACAGGAGAACGTACTTATAGAGAACGAACCTAGACAGTAAGAAACTGAAAGCAAACTTCAAGAGTGTACACTGGAAACAATTGAGCAACACAAAGATGAAATAAACATCTTTAAAGGAAATGTTTCCAATACTGAATTAGAAACAACGCAAAAGTAGAAACCGATAAATAAACACAGAATAGAAAACCAGGCGGATACATCGTCTACCAAAAGTGATGCATTATCCCTTTATTAAGATATTAAAGAGGTTCATAAAAGGAGATCTAAATGGTAAAGGTTTTGTTTTTAGTAAGATTAAAAGCTATAGCTAAATTTTCCATTTTGTTCTTATGCGATTCGTCAACGAGGGTTTATTATTGGTTTTATAATCGCAGCTGTTACAGCTAAAAGTTTGTCCACCAGAATGTTTCATCGAATGGCCTTTTAAGGTTTTAGAATATTTACTGTAGACACCCCACAAATTGCAATTAAACCGTTTTTCTTCCGATTGAATTCTTTTGTGTTTCACCAAAGGGGGTTTGTAGTTTGTTTTGCAATCGCACTTGTCGTAGCTGAAAGGTCGTTAGCCAGAATGTTTAATCATGTGCCTTTTTAAGTGGTTAGAATATTTGCTGCTGAAACTGCACAAATTGCATTTAAACTTTCTCTCTTCAGAGTGAATTCTTATATGTGACACCAAATGAGATTTGTTGTTGGTTTTGTAACTACACTTGTCGCAGCTAAAAGGTTGTTTACCGGAATGTTTCAACATGTGCAATTTTAAAGAATTAGAATGTTTACTTCTGTAACTGCACAAATTACATTTAAAATTTTTCACTTCTGAGTGAATTCTTATGTGTTTCACCAAAGAAGATTTAATGTTAGTTTTGTAATCGCACTTGTCACAGTTAAAAGGTTGTTCACCAAAATGTTTCATCACGTGCGTTTTCAAGTTTTTAGAATATTTGCTGCTGAAACTGCACAAATTGCAATTAAACGTTTTCACTTCCGAATGAATTCCAATGTGTCTCACCAAAGAAGATTTGATGTTGGTTTTGTAATCGCACTCGTCACAGTTGAAAGGTTGTTCACCGGAATGTTTCAAAATGTGCAATTTTAAGGAATTAGAATGTTTACTTTTGAAACTGCACAAACTGCATTTAAACTTCTTCTCTTCTGAGTGAATTCTTATGTGCAACACCAAATGATATTTGTTTTTAGTTTTGTAACTGCACTTGTCGCAGCTAAAAGGCCGTTCGACGGAATGTTTCAACATGTGCGTTTTTAAGTTGTTAGAATGTTTACTTCTGAAACTGCACAAATTACATTTAAAGTTTTTCTCTTCAGAATGAATTCTTATGTGCGACACCAAGTGAGACTTGTCGATGGTTTTGTAATTGCACTTGTCACAGCTGAAAGGTCGTTCGCCGGAATGTTTCATCATGTGCCTTTTTAAATTGTTAGAATATTTGCTGCTGAAACTGCACAAATTGCATTTAAACTTTTTCTCTTCAGAATGAATTCTTATGTGCGACATCAAATGAGGTTTGTTGTTGCTTTTGTAACTGCACTTGTAGCAGCCGAATGAAAGTTCACCGGAAAACATCAAGCGCTGAAAAAAAAAATTGTAAATACTCATCAAATTTAGAACCAAGAAAAACATAAAAACAAAATCTCAACCTCAAAATTAGGTAAATCTATAGAACCGGTCACACCACGACTTGCAAAATCATTACACACACTTTTCTCTCAACTGCTAATTTTGAAGTAACCAGAGTCTAATTGTACCTCCTCCAACTCTATTTAGAACTGATAACACTCTATTACCTGCTGCCAAAACAAATAATACAAGATCTAGTGATGACTTTGCATCAGTTGTTACATAATTCAAACTTTCCAACGTTGCTTACACACTATAACAAAGACATATTACCGAAGTGTTGGTAGAACGCAAAAGTAATCGACTAAAAGAACCTTCTAGCTCCTACAGATCCATTTCGCTTTTGAATTCTTATACTAAAGTTTATGGAGAAATGAAAAATATTTGTAGAAATCTGTAGTATGTAATATGCAGTCAGTGAATTTTTCAACATAACAAAAAGCTAAGCGCATTTTTTAAGGTAATCAATATTTCAAATATTTATGATTTGTGTTTACAAACAAATAATCAATATTTACTGTAGAAATCGCACAAATTGCATTTAAACCGTTTCTCTTGCAAATGAATTTCTTGTGTTTCACCAAAAACGATTTGTCGTTGATTCTGTAATCACAGCTGAATGGTTGTTCACCGGAATATTTCAACATGTGCAATTTTAAAGAATTAAAATGTTTACTTCATGTTTCACCATGTGCGTTTTTAAGTTGTTAAAATATTTGCTGCTGAAACTGCACAAATTGTACTTTCGAATGAATCATGTGTCTCACCAAAGAAGATTTGGTGTTGGTTTTGTAATCTCATTTGCCACAGGTGAAAGGTGGTTCGTCGGAATGTTTCACCACGTGCATTTTTAAGTTCTTAGAATTTATGCTGCCGTAACACCAGAAATTGCATTTAAACTTTTTCTTTTCAGAGTGAATTCTTAAGTCTCACGAAAGCAGATTTGTCGTTGTCACTTGTAACAGGTAAAAGGTCATTCGCCAGAATGTTTCATCATGTGCCTTTTTAAGTTATTAGAATATTTGTTGCTGAAACTGCATTTAAAATTTTTCTCTTCAGAGTGAATTCTTACGTGTCTCACCAAAGAAGATTTGATGTTGGTTGTGTAATCGCATTTGTCACAGTTGAAAGGTTGTCATCGGAATGTTTCAACATGTGCAATTTTAAAGAATTAGAATATTTGCTGCTGAAACTACACAAATCACATTTAAACTTTTTTTCTTCAGAGTGAATTAAAATTAGATTTGCTTTTAGTTTTGTACCGAACTAAAGGAGTCGGGTTAGATCTCTTATTAGTTTGATCCTGTTTACACCACCTCAAGTTGATCCCGATTTTTAATTTTCAATTTAAATATTAATTTTTAACAAGAGAAATATAACCTTACTTTTCTTTCCCGCTAACATTTAGTTCGATCCTACGTGTTTACACCGTAAACTTTGATTCCAACTAAATTGGTTCGGTACTATGGATCAACACGTACCAAACTAATTCAGTCCTCGTGTGTTTACACCAAAATTCTGGACTTACCTATACATATCGTAACATCGGAAGATCGTATCTTATGATCTAGTCACGGCGGAACAAATTACAGATCGGTATTTTTGCAATCCTGTATCTCTGTCAACTCTTTTAAGGTTTGTTTGTAAGAATTTACGAGAAACCGTAAATACATATGATAATCTGCAGCTTACAGCAACATTTACGACTTTACGATCGTTATATGAACCTCTAGGGGTTTTTCCACCAAGGGCTTCAATTACAAAGATTACATAACAAAGATCAAACTGTGAACTTCAGTTACATTTTTTTTTCTGTTAGTGGGACCCAAATTGATTGGTGGTAGTTATTAGGGTGCAAAATTTTCTAAATTTTATGTTGGTATATCACCATGTATTACTTTGATTTGTATGTACAGGCCAACAAGTTTCTCGTGTCAGGTTGGGATTTACCTGTGCAGACAAGGCATGTATTTGGATAGAGAAGGATACAAACGACGCATGAAAAAGATTATTTACACATTTTTTTTACGTGTAATATATACTCCGGAGTTACATAGTTGTGATAAAAACTGTTTCTTCCCCACAATTGAAACAAATAGAATATGCACACTAATGCAGCTAAATCTGCAACGACCCCTTTATCTGAATTATTAACTACGTCACCACGTATTTACTCCGCCCTGACACTATTTCCAAGTTGAGCTGTACAAGTCCTCACTTCAATATGAGTAACATCGTATATTTTGTTTGAACCTTTTCGAACTCACCTTTTTGTATAAAGGCTGCTATTATTACTATAAATAACTCATTAGTAGTAACAAAAATTGTTTACCTGAATATTTTCTTCAATACAGATATCAGTGTTAAATTGCATACAATCGTCTTGGATAATTTCTTCGGTCTTAATTTCATCTTCAATACATTCCTGTTTGATTTCTTCTTTGACGACAGGTACGATATGAGGATGTAATTGACTAGACGCTTTGTAGTCCTCCTCAACCTCCTCCTTGCATTTGTGGCATGCAACTGGGTTGTCGGTGATATTCAGGTCCTTCAATTAAATTACAGTATGTACATGAAACAACGTTATAAGATACTTACTTGTTCCAAAGGAAATTCTAACTTCAAATCTTGCTTACTTTCACTTAAACAAATTGAACAAGACATTGTCGTAACTTTATTTTCAGCTTCCATCGAATGTTAGGTTATCATAAAATAACACCTGTGACAGATAATTCCATTGGCGGAACATACAACGCGTAATTAGATTGTAGCTTTGCCATAAATATAACAATGAAGTAAATATATGCGTATGTCAGAACGTTGATTAAAGGAGTTTTCAATTAAAATTAAATTAACTACTCAATCACTTATTGTTACAAATTCACATTGAATGTAATATTGTTCTTTTGTGGGATAGTATTTTAAATTTAAATTATTCCCGCTCCCGCGAAAACAAAGCGCATGTGTGTGCCGGAGAAAAGCGGAAGACTGTACTGTTCGAATAAGAGAAACATATGTTAGTTATGTTATGTACTTGTACTCATGCAGTTAGTATATGTTTACGTTTGTCCTATTATATATTAGTTTAAAAGCATTTTTCTGTTTCATCTCCTTAAACCCTAAACTTGCCGACTTCGACTACACTTTATAGTATTTTGTTGTGGACAAGCGTCTCTGATTCTACCAAAGAATGTTAACCTAAGGTAAAAGAAGCGACACTGGGTCGATTTTACGCATCGAGATACAGAGGAGATGACATAATACTACCACAGCAGATACAACTTCATCCCATCTGTGATCCCATACAAAAACGTTCGTGGAAGGTGGAGCTAAATCTGCTATCAATATTTTTCCAAAAATAATGTATTTTTAATATTTATACATACCTCAATTTTGGTGCTTCTAACTTTCGTCTATCATTATTTAAAAAAACTTCAATCTCGTAGCAGTAACTTTGATGATCGATATCTCGTCTACGAAAAATTTCTAATATACAATAAAGTTTAATTAGATTATTCTCTATATGTATGTTAAGTTTCGTAGTTGTAGTACGCTTAAGTCTACAAAGCATCTTTTAGAAGGCAGATATCAAAAATTAATAAGACATTGCACTTGCAATTTTAGTAACTTTTAGTTATATTTGATGTTGCCAACTTTTAAAAATACTGTTTGCTTAAAAATGAACTCTGCAAAAAAGCAGCAATAGCCCAGTGGACACACGTACGTTGATTCAACGTTTATTTAACGTTGATTGAGTAAAAATCACGTTATTCGTTGATTTTTCAACGTTGTCATTCTGGTTGTTAAAATAACGTTAAATCAAATACGTTTTAATAACATATATTTAAAGTAGTTTTCTAATAATTCGTTGATACTCAGTGTTAAAAATGCGTTACTTTTCGTAGTAGTTAAAACGTTCACAAAAAACGTTTAATTAATAGAACATCATTACAGTTTAACTACCAATAGTTGTTGATAATCGTGTAGTAACCAGCATAAAAACGTTGAAATCTAACGTTTAAGAATCGTTAATTTAAAACGATGAGTTGATGAGTTTATTGACAAACACGTTTATTTTAAACATTAAAATAACGTAGGAGCCTAACCTTATTTGCAACTGTAGTTGGAAACTATTTTGTAGATGTTTAATGATGTTTTAGCTTGTAATATAAGTATTCCAGTAACGACATAAAAACGTTGAACTCTAACGTTTAAAATTGTTGTTTTGAGACGTTGGGATGATAAGTTTATTAACAAACACGTTTGTTTTAAACTTTTAAATAACGTACGAGCGAAACGTTTTTCCAACTGAACTTGATAACTATTTTGTAGGTGATTAATGGTATTTTATTTTGAAATATATATCTATTTTATTGTCGATATAAAAACGTTAAACTCTAACGTTTAAATATCGTTGTTTTGAAACGTTGAGATGATGAGTGGCCTACGTGACCTGACGTTGCATTATTCTTGGTGACTTGTATACTTACACAAGCTTGCATTATTTCATTATTTGTGGCTTGTGTAATGGAATTACTGAATCATAAAACAAAAACGTTCTCGGGTAAAGTGGTGTTTAGTTTTTGTGTCCGTCTGATCAAAGGTATCAATTCGTAAGTTTAATTTATTGTATTTATTAAATTGTCGTGCATGCAAAATACAAATCCTTGAGTAGGCAATTCAATGCGATTTTACTATGCTTAAGAAGCTTCTGTAGAACAAAGAAACTGTTTGATTACCTAAGTTTTGCCTTAACCTTTTTGGAAAATTTGGGCGTTATTGTATAGTATATATAGCGTGTTCTTAAAACGTCGTCGTGATTAAGTTGGTGATTATTTAAACGCAGTATAACATATTGATTGCAGCAGCATGCTCCCAACATTTTACTTGAGATACCTAATACAAACTTTAAAATTTGTGGTTTCTCTTTAACAATTATTTAGAAAAACCAACAAATTTTGAAGTCACGGCCTCAACTCTGATTTATAGTTTTAGAGATTATGATCGCTGTCGTAGTTTATATTTCATTGTTTTCATTTATTTTTCAAATGAAACTTTCTATAAAAATAATTGCCACAGTAATTGCGGTGTTCTTAGCGATTCGATATATCGATTACTACCCGCCCACACATAGGCACCAAGTTATAAGACGAAATCTCAGCGAATTCCTAAGTGCAATACCGGTCAGTTTTTATTATTATTCATTCTTCACAATAATTTCTTCGGGATTGTAAGAAAAAATATACATATTTTTTGAAGTCTATTAAACGGTTTTCCAAAGGTAATTAAATTTGGATTCTGCAAATTTATAGTAGTACATGTAAAGTGCATAATCACTGTTTTTATCTCAGGGTCGTTCAGTACCTACGTCGTTCATTCCTAGCGGCTAGCCCGTTGAAGATAGGTACAAAAAGTTTATATTAAACATAATTGATTTAAAATGATCTACTTCGTAAAATTATTTTTAACGATACAGGGTGTTCCATTTTTACGGGATGCCAATTAATTATTTTTTTAAATTTCCTGTCATATAATTGTTTTTCGATAAACAGGCTTCACTTTAATAAATCATAAGAACCTTTTTTCGTAAATTTAGCAAACAAATTTTAGCACCGACGTTAGACCTGATGAAGGACAATATTTTAATAGTTAGAAATTTAAAATTTGTGATACGGGGGTGGTGGGGGTTCCTAAAAATTCAATTTTTTTAAAACTCAAAAGGTTATAACTCATGTTTTTCAAATGAATAGACATTTGTTATATTTCATTAGACTATAGCATTTTTCTTTTCTTTAATTTTACTGAAAGTAGGTATCCTATGCGTAAACTCTGTAGTTTTTGAGATTTGTAATATTTAAAGAAAAATTTATATTTTTGTACATACTAGTAGTTACCTCATGCCGGCGTTCAATAAAATTTCACCCCTTCACATTCTTTGCGAGAACATACCTCGACCAACTTTCTAACCACTGGATTGGCAAGGATAGACCCACCAGGGGGCCAGCTAGATCGCTTGATCTGACAAAACTAGACTTTTGTTTTATAGGGGTATGTGAAAGAAAGAAAGTGAAAGGAGTATAACAATCCATCAATAACACAAATAAATATGCAGCAAAGACGCGTTTGCAAGCATTTTAACACAAATGTTGATGAGAGTGAAAACGTCTTTTCAGCAGCGAATCAATTTGTAGTTCAATGAAAATGAAAGGCATTTCGAATACTTGTTGTAGTCATTTCTTCAATTTTGTTACTGTTTTCAGTGTTTTTAATGTATTCAGTTATTTTGTTGGGTAAATAAGTATTTAATAAAAAAATCCTTAATTTATATACAAACCCCAAAGTGATACTTCAAATTTGACATGTATTTTTAACACAAGGTTTCGTTATTTTTTATTAAATAATCGCAATTGCTCTCTTGGGTGCATAAAAATATAATTAAAGTTGTTTTTCTTTAACTATTAAATATTTCAAAAACTACGGGATTTAGCTGTAGGATACCTTCAGTAAAAATTAAAAGAGGAAAAATGCTAACTTATAGCATCATAGCAGCAAGTATCATTTCATTTCAAAAAAATGGCTTATGCCCTTTAATAGTTTTAAAAACTTGCATTTTTGCGAACACACCGTTGTACAAATTTCTAACTATTAAAATTATGCCCTTCATCCGGTGTAACGTAACTGCAAAAATTTGTTTATTAAATTTTAAAAACAAAATCGCTATGATTTTTTAAAGTAGTCTTTTTCAGAAAAACAGTAATAAGTTGGTAACACTGACAGGGAATCAATAAAATAATTAAATGGCTGAGAAACTGCGTCAGAATTAAAAGATAAAGAGTATTCCATTATCAAAAAACCTGTTTTTTGCCGTCTCGTAAAAAAGGAACAACCTGTACCTATCGTTAAAAATAATTTTACAAAGTAGATCTTTTAAAACCAAGTATGTTTAGTTTAAACTTTGTTTATCTATCTCCAAAGGGGTAGGCGCTAGGAAAGGACGACGTATCAATGCAGGACTATGTATATAGTATTCTTAATATTTTTCGGAACTCTCGATCACTAGCTGACCAGAATGAACGCCTTGTATAATATGATGCACGTAAAAATGAAAACTATAAGTTAATGTAATTTCACCTCGATATTTTTTAGGTATCTTCAGAGTTTTTGTTAAATTTTATATTGTAATCTGCAGCTATCTTTAAAACTTTGGCTAAACGTAAGTTATGTTCTTCTATAGTTTTACCTGATATTATGATGTCATCGATATATACACTAATTCCATCTAAATTTCAAAAATTTCGTGCATGCGTTCTTGGTAAATTTCTGCCGATGATACTAAACCATATGGTAAAAGTAAAAATCGGTATCTACCAAAAGGGGTACCAAATGTGCATAATTTAGAACTATTTGAATCTAATTTTATTTGTAGAAAACCTTGAGTTGCATCTAAAGTGGTGAAATATTTAGCACCTGTTAATTTAAATGTTAATTCTTCTAATGTAGGTATTTGAAAATAATGTCTTTTATAGCTTTATTTAGATCTGAAGGATCAAGACAGATTCTGAGTTGACCGTTAGCTTTTTAACTATGACGATAGCATTTACCCAGTCAGACTTTCATGACACTTTTCAATAATTTGTTGTTGTTCTAATTGATTTAAGGTGTATTGTAATTGATCTCTAATTGCAAAAGGTATTTTCCTTACAGGATGTACTAATTAAACTAATTAAACTATTAAAATTATGCCCTTCATCCGGTGTAACGTAACTGCAAAAATTTGTTTATTAAATTTTAAAAACAAAATCGCTATGATTTTTTAAAGTAGTCTTTTTCAGAAAAACAGTAATAAGTTGGTAACACTGACAGGGAATCAAAAAAATAATTAAATGGCTGAAAAACTGCGTCAGAATTAAAGATAAAAGAGTATTCCATTATCAAAAAACCTGTTTTTGCCGTCTCGTAAAAAGGAACAACCTGTACCTATCGTTAAAAATAATTTTACAAAGTAGATCTTTTAAAACCAAGTATGTTTAGTTTAAACTTTGTTTATCTATCTCCAAAGGGGTAGGCGCTAGGAAAGGACGACGTATCAATGCAGGACTATGTATATAGTATTCTTAATATTTTTCGGAACTCTAGATCACTAGCTGACCAGAATGAACGCCTTGTATAATATGATGCACGTAAAAATGAAAACTATAAGTTTATGTAATTTCACCTCGATATTTTTTAGGTATCTTCAGAGTTAGTAAAATTTTTAATGGTTGTTGTGAGGAAAGTGGAAGCCTATAAACTAAATCACACATAATCTTTTATGACAATTTTTTTGATCTTAAATTTTTTTCAAAAAAATGATTTATATAATTGTAATAATTTTAGTGTAATTACAATGTTTAAAAACAAATTAGTAGGAAAAAGACAATTGCAAAGAAGGATAAAACATCATACTGAACACCTTAGAAATCAAATAGTGAATTCACAGAGTGATTCTTCTAGTTTTTCAAATGTTTTATCCAACGGTAGTAGTGTTGCAAATTTGGTAGTTTCTGCTTGTGATAAAAACTTAAAATTTGACCTGTATAATGATGACATTCCTAGTACTTTCAATGAAATTGGTTATTATGGGAATAATGTAGACTTAACTGTAAATGATTCCGAGGTGACGATAAACTTGATGAGAAGATAGATGTCGCTATAGATGTAAAAAACAAGCTTAGAGAATGGGTTAATAGATATAATGTAACTAGCAATTGCACTACTTTATCTATATTTCAACCCATTTTATCTTTTCTCCCTAAAGATTTTCGAACTCTTATGGGAACTCCTCGACAGACAAAACTTCTCAGATTGAATAATGGGGACATGCACTATTTTGGAATTGAAATTAATCTTTTAAAGAAATTGGAATTGGAATTTGGTTTAAAGAAAATGTGCAAATTATTTTATTACAAGTTAACATTGATGGCTTACCTCTTTTCAAGAGTAGTTCCACAGAGTTGTATCCCATTCTAGGAATGTCTTCGGATTTAACTGACAACTTGAACACTTATCTATATAACTTTTTGGAAGAAGTCAACAGGTTAAAGCGCAACGGAATAATTTATAGTGGATATGAATTCAAATTTGATATTCATTTTTTTATTTGTGACGCTCGGTTAGAAGCTACCTGCGCCAAACTGTTGGCCATACTTCAAAAATGGGTTGTGAAAAATGCCACATTCCGAACGTGGAAGGCAACAGAATTCAAACTTTTTATCATGTACACTTTCCCAATAATTTATCATAATGCCGTCAAAAGTGTTCAGTACAAATTATTATTACTTCTACATTGTGCTATTTGTATTTTAAGTAATAGCGAGTTGGTTGATAAATATATTACTGTTGCAGATGAATACCTGAAAAAGTTTGTTATCCAATCAGTTGAGGTCTTTGGTAGGGATTTTGTGGTTTCCAATGTTCATAATTTGGTTCACTTGGTTAGTGATGTTGAAAGGTATGGTACAATAAATGAATTTTCTTGTTTTCCCTTCGAAAATTACATGAAGTATTTAAAAAAAAATTACATTCGGCAAATAAGCCATTACAGCAACTGCATAGAAGAATTCAAGATCTAGGCACCCTTCAAAACTGGAACCGACGGAATTGTATAATTCGCTGTATAATGCGCATATAATTGTAAAGGGTTCCGATTTCATGATACATACTTATCCAAATTTAAACCTGACAATTGTGTCACTTTGAAATCTAAGAAAATATGTACGATCAAATTTATAAGGTGTATTGGAGGTACATATTTAATTGAGGGGGAACTTTTTACATATCAAGATGATTTATATAAATACCCTTTAGAATCAAGAAAATTGGGTATCTTTTATGTAAACAAAATTAATGAAACTAAAGCAATAACGTTTAATATAAATGACATTTTACCTTTCAAACAAGGTTTTGCGTTTTTCCTCTGCAACATTCAAAATTCTTTAATATCCATTAGAACATGTTTGCTGTTGTGGAATTCATTAATTCCGAAATGGAGTCAACAGGAGAAATTTCTGTAGTACCACTAATCTGGTTGCTCAAGAATCAGACTAGGTGCTATTGGCCGATTAGTACCCATAAAGTTCCTTTGTCCAATGTCTCACACCTTTCAAGAAAAGTTTGCCCATTTATAGGATAAAAATCATTTTACCAGTGGTAAGACGTGTTTCAATGTACGTTACATTTCAATACAACTATAGTATTTTTAGCTACTTATGAAGAAGCGGAACAACATTTAAACAATTTATTGACTGATAACTATGAGTCAACTGATTCGACTAAGACATTATGTCAAAAAAGTGTGTTGAATTCTTCAAACGAATCAGATGATTCTGAAAATGTATCCCCAAATACCCCTGCCATATCAGAGGTGTCCAAAAGGCTTCACTGTGTGATTAGTACTCCCTCATCCATCTCTAAAGATGGAATTGCCCAGAAAATTATGCGACTCGATTTTAGTAAAAATAACTCCCCAGCAGCATCAGAATTCAGTTTCATGTTGGATGGAGAATCAACTTCACGGCCCACATCGGTTATATCCAGCAGCTCTATATGTACTAACAACCATGGTACATCTTCACGAAACCCAGGTAACTTTTAAGAATTTTATTTTTATTAATATCTGTTGATGGTAATTCAAATACACTCTCACTCATTTACACTTGGTATTCATTATTCTAATTTTTCTCCTTTTCAGAGTTTGAAAATGTCGTTTTGCACACACTCAGCAAGATTTCAGCCTGTGTAGAACAACACTCAATTTTGCTTGCCGAAATAAATAGACGAACCAGTCTGACTGGAACAGATAATTTGATTCCACCAGATGATTTACCAGATTTTCCATTTTACTTACTCCTCACTTTTCAGGAATTCAAGACCAGACTCAGTAATGATTCAAATTTATGGAATTTTATGGTAACTTGACATATCTGAATTATGAATTTAAAAAGAATATATTCTTGTTATAGGTAAGAAGATTAGCTAGTCTTGGTGGATCTGGTGCCGAGAGTCATACCAGAAGAGTGCTCTGATTCATATTATCCGATGAAGTGGCGCAACAATTTAACTGGAAGGGAAGAGATAAACTTTCATTTGAAAAACTGAAAACGAAGGACTTGATAATAGGTACAAAATAATTTTAAAGATTTATTCTGTAGTGATTGAATCAAAAACTTGGAAATGATAACTATTTCTTCAAGTACTTACACACTGAAAGAAATGTGTTTAGTTGAGTTTCTACTTAAAATATATTATTTGTAGTAAACAAAATTTTAATAACAGTAATGTTGCCCATTTAACAATTATAAAGCGGTCAACTAAGGGTTACTGAAACAGTTTACTTAAATACGTTTTTAGTTTAAATGCGCACTTGTTTTACTATGAACAATTTTTGTTAATGGTTAATAAATCGTATTTTTTCTTAGTCGTAGATATTCTATTCATTAACTACAAGTAGTTTCATAATCTCAAAAGAAAACTGCTTGTGATAATAAAATACTTCGTAAGCTTAAGCGAGTGATACACTAAAAATAACGAGGTGTAATGAATATTATACTTAGAGTCAACGAGTCAGCAATGTTATGGTTAATTAACCATCTCTGTCTGAAATAAAAAGCCTCCATTTTATCAGATGCGAGAGGAACAGTCGCAATTTAGCACGTATTTTTATTCAGTTTTGCTGTTGTGGTGTTTAGAGGTAACTGTGAAAGTGTTTTTGTTTTCATCATGTCTAATTACCAAGCTGATTTAATCTCTTGGGGTTGCAAAACTACATAAAACCTTTGAAGGTGAGTAATAATTTTTTAAATATTGGCAATTTAATATTTTATCGTTCATTGAAATGTCAAATAAAAAAACATCATCACACAATGTCATAATGATATACCTACGACTTCGGTTTACCAGTTTATAGTTTAGTACCTAATTCAAAATTATCAACGAAACTTATGAACGCATTTCGAACATATTTGACAGAAACATGCTCAAACGGTAAGACCGAGTTACCCCTTTACAATATAAAAAAAATATACATATATATCAGTGTGTCCCAGGATTGATGTTACAAGTGGTGTAATGAACTAAAATTTTTGAAATTCATTTCAAGATTCTGGAATTAATCCTTGCTTGGCGTGAAATGAATTTTAAGAATGTTTTCTTTTTGAAAAACAAAATGGCCGTGACGGTGAAGCAAAGCAAGAACTATTTTCTTTTCAGGTAAAGTACCCTTTTGGTTTGCGATATGGAAAAATGTTACTAAGAAAAGTTGTTCATAATGACAAATCGTGGCCGTATACCAAACTTGATTTTGTTTAATCTAAAACAGATAGTTTAATGAAAGTATGTAGATCGTCCTGAAGTTTGGTATACGGCCATGATTTGTCATTATGAACAACTTTTCTTAGTAACATTTTTCCATATCGTAAACCAAAAGAGTACTTTTCCTGAAAAGAAAATAGTTCTTGCTTTGCTTCACCGTCACGGCCATTTTGTTTTTCTAAAACCAGCAAATTCTTAAAATTCGTTTCACATTAAGCAGGGCTTATCTAATTCCAGAATCTTCAAATGAAATTCAAAAATTTTAGTCCATTACACCTCTTGTAACATCAATCCTGGGACACATTGTATATGTACAGGGTGATCTAAATTAAGTGTTCACCATTGGTAACTCTGTTATTATTAAAGCTACAAAGTCGTTTAAATGGGCAAACTAGTAGAGTTTTTTCCACTGATTTAATAATATCGTGGTGTGATACCTGCGAGAATACCTGTATCAGTTACTTTGCGTCATCTTTGATGTATAAAGTTTTGAAGTAAAAATTAGCAAAAGAAAATTCAAGTTAGGACAAGTTTGCTTAACCTTCGTGTCTCCAAAATGCTATAATAAGCATATAAATTTGATTACAGACGAGGGTATTGATGATGAAAGTTTTCCACTGTTGGACGAGGAAACCATTAATAAAATATTTGATAAAAGTGGACCTAAACTAATTTTTAAACGACGCTACAAAGAAAAATATATTCAAAACCCAGAGGTGATCTCGCCGGTAAGGTGTTATTGTTTTATTTATTATTATTATAATAAAAGATAAATAGATCATATTATAGATACTCCCCACCAAGTATAATTTCAAACATCTATTAGTTGTTAACTTTAAATGCAGTTCTAATTTTTTTACGGTATTTCATTTATAGAATACAACAATGTTTAACTTTTGTCAACATTACGTGAACGGAGCACTTTTCTATAATTCTCTCAGGTAGTGTTCAACTAATACGTGGAGCAATTTTTGGAGATATCGGACCCAGTAACGTTTTTCTGTACCCGTTAGTAAAATGTTACGTAACGACCAAGTGACCATGTTTACCTAAAAGTCACAATGATGTGGCGCAAAGAAAGGAAAGTCACTTTATAAAAAAGTTACATAACTCATAGGTTCAAACACCCCTCCCGCCTCTGTAACGCATCGTAAGTTGTATATACAAATTTGACTTTAATTTTATTGATAAATCTAAAAATGATGGGAAAATGAGGCACTTAATTATTATGCATATCACACAAAACGTATTAATTATAATACATTGATTAATTATATATATTTTATAGTTGTCTGCTAATACGGATACACAATCTAGTGTATCCAATGAGAATCTCGAAATTGCATTTCATTTAAACGAGTCTTGTTCTTCCACACCATCAACATCGGTGGATTTAGAAAATTCAGTTTTATATACTCCTGATGAAGAAACATTAAAAGTTCTAGAATCTCTAAAACGATTGAAACTTTTTGTACTCCACAAAGTCCACTAAAAAGAAAATATACGGAAGATTCATCAGAAGATACCAATATTATTCTAATAGATAATCCAAATAAAACAATAGATGGCGTCTTTCCAGAAGTAAGTTGCCAATTTTCACAAACATATTTATGTGTTAATGCTTTAATTAATTTTGTAACTTTTAGGGTCTAGAAAATGTTCTAAAAAATATACAGATGGTCAAATTGCGTTAGCTAATAGAACGCATCTAAATAATGATCATCGTGGCAAAATAGTGAAAGTTATCGTTAATGAATTAATAGCTCGTCTAGGATCAGAGTTAGTATAACTATTAACATTTATCTAAATTTTAATAATGAGTAAAATTTTAGAATCAGAGCAAGTACATTTTAAAGTGTTCTGAGGAAGTAACTAAATTGTTTCCTAAGGAAAAGGCTGAGACGTTTTACGTTCCATACTTACCATCGGGGTGCAAAAATAACAAAGGAGTTGGGCCTAAAGGAAAACTTTGGTCTCGTTATGCTAACGTTAAATCAGCACTACGCCAAGCTCAGCAATACGTCAAAAAATAATTCAATTACTTTTCAAACTGAAGAAGATTGTGAAGAAAATTTAGAGGAGTTGAGGAGTTTAGAATTTTGAAGTCGGCCATAGAACCTCTCCATAAAATACTGGAGAGTTGGAACAACACTTTCAAACTGAGAAGAAAATTATATTTAAGTTCTTCTTTAACCAGTATATATACTGATTTTCCTGCTCTGGCATTAAATACTGGAATTGAGCTGGTAAGAAGTATAATTGATAAAAGTCTTACACTATATAACTTTACAACTTTACATTTTTTTTCTAGATTGAGGCCGACTTTAATAGAAGGTACCCTGATCGAGATGATATTATATATAGGAATTGGCCAAAAATATCCACTGCTATTTTAAAAGAAGTAAAGGAGAGAAAAATACATCAAGACACTTCAGTATATCAAGGTAAATAATTAACGGTCTATAGTACTAGCATTAAATTCCTCTATTATTAGATCTAGGACTGAATTCATTATTATTGTTGCCTTATTTATTCCCAACAATTACAATAAAAAGAAGTCGCAAAGGCGCTAATTGGCGTCCCACTAGGACCGAAATACAAGAAAGTTTTTTTACCACATTGATGTAAGTAATATAATAAAGATTTTATAATCTTTTATCTACATTCTTTTGGTTTTAGACATATGACGATATTGAAAAAGAATATCGATAAGAAAAAGAAAATTGGAAGAATATGGAATTCATATGCAACCAGCAGTTTCAGTAGTAGGAACGCTACAAAATCCTGAAGGTTACTACATTGTTGTCGATAATACAAAATATAAAGTGGAATCCAGTATCAGAGCACTGGATCTTTTATATAAGTTATTTCACGCTATGGATATTGAATATCCAGTAGAATCAGAACACATTTGGCTGTTCATACAAGAACTTGTTTTTGAGATGAAAACTTATAAAAAATTCCTTCTACAGTTGCAGTTATCACTGATATAAAACATCACTTACAAGATTCAGAAGGACAGCACTAAGTATTACTATTTTTTACTCTACACCATGTATATTTGCAATTTTGTCCACTTACATTTGAAACTTCTAAAACCTTACTTTTGCACATTAAAGTGTTTCATGGAGACGCTAAAACAAATTTTTATATGTGTAATGCATCATCTTGCAATCGACATTTTCCATCTTTAAAATCTTTTAGAAAGCACTTGCAAATTCATGAAAATTCTGTTTCGTTAACAACTGATATTTTATCTAACAGTCAAAATAAAAATGATTTGATAAATGAAACCTTTCAAAGGGTTGCTGAAATTGATATACCTAAATTAGACAAAATCGAAGCGATAATGTTGTAAATTATTTTACTTTGTTTAAAGATCAGTTAGCAAGTAGTACAATTTCATTTATTTGTAGTCTTTATGAAGACGATACTCTTCCTCGAAACCATGTTCAAAAAATTATGATTGATGTATTCAATTTATTTAGTAAACCTCTCCACATACTTAAAGAATATATACAACAGAACACACTAGAATTAAATGATTCGGAAATTAAAAAGTATTTTTCGGAATTTGACAATTTGTTTGATGGACTTAAAAGCGAGCATTTGCGGTTTAAGTATTTAGAGAAATATGGTTATTTTATACCTCCTGTTTCTTACATTGTCGGTCAAAAATTACAAAACTTAAACCAAAATGCCAGTGCAACTCCCAAAAATTATTCTGCAGAATATATTTCACTGTCGAGTGTATTGAAAACATTTTTAACATTACCTGATGTATTAACTACTATTTTAAAATATATGAAAATATTACATCTTAAAACAGCAATATCTAATATTACCCAAACTCAATTTTGGAAAAATCAAATATCTACATACGAAAATGATTCATTAGTTTTACCTTTATTTATTTATTACGACGATTTTGAAAGTGGGAATCCACTTGGGTCACATGCGGGGATACATAAAATAGGAGCAGTTTATTATACCATTGGCTGTTTACCACCTTCTTTTCAATCTCAGTTGGAGAATATATTTTTAGCATTGTTATTTCATTCATCAGATTTGAAAGATTTTGGAGAAAAAATTATTTTTAAAAAACTCATTGATGAACTTAATGACTTACAAAATACTGGAATTGTTGTGGATTTACCTCTAAGATCTCAAAAAGTTTATTTTCTTACCACTTTATTTATTGGGGATAATTTAGGATTAAATACAATTTTAGGTTTTCAGCAATCTTTTGCATCAAATTCATTTTGCAGATTTTGTAAATGTACCCGTCAAGTAAGTCAAAATTTAAGTATCGAAAAACCCTCTTTATTAAGAAATATTGAGAACTACAATATGGATGTGAAACTGAAAAACTCTTTTTTGACAGGTGTAAAAGTGAATCATGTTTCAACAAAATACAATCTTTCCATGTAACAAAAATTATAGTGTCGATATTGCTCATGACATATTTGAAGGAGTTGGAGTTTATGTAATGGGATTTATTTTACATCAGTTTATATACATCGATAAATTTTTGATTTAGATACTTTGAATCATCGAATTGAATTTTATAATTTCAACAGTAATCATAATAAACCTCCTCTGATTTCAAAATTACAATTAAAAAGAAAACTTTAAAAATGTCTGCTTCAGAAATGAAAACTTTCATTTTGCATTCTGGTCTTTTATTTGGGGATTTCGTACCCCTTAAAAACAAATATTGGAATTTATATTTGGGACTACGTAAAATATTACATATTGTGTTGTGTAAATCAATAATTTTGAATTTAACTATCCATGAAAAACTAACAAAATACATTAAAGAATTTAATTTGCTGTTTCTCGAGCTGTTTTCAATTCCTTTAAAACCCAAATTTCACATACTCACCCATTATCCATCGTTACTAAATACTATTGGACCTTTAAACCAAACAATGACTTTAAGATATGAATCAAAACACCGACAATTAAAATTAACGGCTAATAATGTTTCATCGAGGATTAATATAACTCATACTATGGCTATTAAACATCAGTTGAAATTTGCTACAAGAATAGCAAATAAAACAGGATTTTCAAATTTTGTAGAATTTTCTAAGAGCACTACTAATTTTGCATCAATTTATGATGTTTTACCAAACTTTAACCATATATTAAGTAATTCTAATATTTGTGAAACGAAATTAGAAGGTTTTAGAAATAACATAATGCAAGTTACAAAAGTTTCAATTAACTCTTATCATTTTGGGATGAATAGTATCATTTTAATTCCTAATGAATCAAAAAAACTAACTTTTGGAAAAATTAATAAAATCCTAATAAGTCAGAATAACGAGATTTGTTTTATATGTGACACTATTGAAACAAAATCTTTTGACAAACATTTTTGTGCATGGAGAGTGGAAAGCACTAATTTATCAATTTGTACTGTTTACTCGAATTTTGAATCTATGTTAGATACATATTCTATTATTCTAAGAAACAACAATATGTTTATTACTGAGTTTACTCATATTTTGTAATTTTTAGTTTTCCTATAGTTTTTTCATAGTTTTTTATATGTATTGTTTATTAATGTTTGCTTTAAAATATATACTTACATAATATAGTTAGAATTTGTTTTATTGAGTATATCATTTTAAGTATTGAGTAAGGTATAGGTAAGTAAATAAATTATTTGCGTAAACTAAGTAAATTCTTAATTCACATTAAAACAAAATTATCGTTTGCTACTAATAAAATGGCGTATTGTAATAAGTAATTCTTTACTTAGTAATAATAAATACAATACCTGAAGTAAAAAACAAACAAGCTATAATAAATAAGGTGCCTTTTGCATTAAATGGATTTTTACTTGTCATAACTACATCGCTTATTTACGGTTAACAAATTATACGTTTGACATAAATGAAGTAACATTTTGAATTTAAAAGGAACCGGTTAACAATAAGTAAACTGTTTGCAATTCGCTTCTTACTGACTATAAGTAAGTTACTCTAAATAGATTCATTTGTTATGCCTAAATAGATGGCTGATTTGGCGCCTATTTAAGGTAGATATTTACTTGCTGTGAGCGAAGTTTTCTTTATAGTTAACAAATATTTCTTTCAGTGCAGGAACTCCACTAATACTATTACATGAGATTATAAAACTCATCAGCATTTTTGCTATTTAAGTAAATTATCGTATACACAACAATTTAACTAAATTAGAGTATTAACAAAATACATGATTATGAGTTTTTACGTTTATAACATAATAAATTTTAACGAACTTAAAAGTATTCCTTGATGCTCAACTAAATGCTGTAAATTATATTTTCAGGTGCGGTGAGGATGCCTTTCCGTCTAAGGAGATAGATGAGTTCAAACTGTGCAATGTCATGAAAGAGAGGCTCAAATTTGCATCGACCAGGCTGAATAAGGGAAAAAAATCTACAAGAAATTAAGTTCTTTTATTTTGTATCATACATACACATTTAAACTTTAATAAATATTTTTTTTCATTTATCAATTTCCTATAATTTTGTTATTAATCGAAATACGAAATATAGTTTTCCGTATATGTATTAAATGTTATAAATTGTACACAGAGAGAATTATTATTCACATTAAACCGTACAAGCAATTGTCGATAACGTTTGAGAATTACATGAAAACATAGACACTAAAAGGTTGGAGGCAAATGAAACAATTTAAAAACCACGTTTAATTTTTTGGGTAAATAAACGTTATTTCCCGCGACATTTTCACCAGTTTTCAACGGTTGTTTACTTAACCAATTCTCGACGTTTTTTCAACGTATGTGTGTACATTGGGAGCTAGCTTTAATTCCTATAAGAGCAAAAATAATAGTAGATTTGAAATAAAAAAGAAAAAAACGCTGGTGGGTAAAGCGTATATTGCAACAAAATGCTGGTAATATAGGAAACTTAAATTAAACGAACTAATTAAGTATATACGTTAATTGGTGTTTTTAAACCAACTGAAGAAAAAAGAGTTTAAATTAAAAAAAAAAATACTTATGCGATGCTCTATTCTGCCTAAGCATAAGTTAATAATTACTTTAAAATTTACCAAACACCACTTTACAAAACTCCTAGTATGTGCTCCTATTAAATAAACGAACAATTCCGCTGATGTGATAAATGTATTTTTTATGTGGTTGGCGACACTGTCTAGCTGAAAGGTTTCCTTTAAAATCTTTCATCGTGTAAAACAGCATGAAAATCTTGCATTGCAACCACTACATTTCATCATGTAAAGTCCCTTTTAGTTTTATTTATATTTCAAATTTTGTGTCGAAAAGTCAAAGCTATCTATAAAAAAATAACCTTGAAGAAAAATGTCGTAGCACTTTGTTTGATAAACATTATTATCTCGGTTACGAAAACAGATCCAAAAAATTTCAAGATCCAAAAAAGCTAGCCCCGGTTATTATCTACCTCTCTACCAAATTTCGTAGCCCTACGAATACAAACACTTAAATTTTGTAGCATTTTGTTTAGAACTCTGTAGCACATTGCAAAGAAGAAATACAAACGAATCACAGTGACGAAACTCAGAAACATAATAAAAATGTTTCAAGAATAAAAAAGTTTTATTCAAATGAGTTCTATACTACTACCAATTTTCATAGTTCTACAAAAATATTAAATTTCGATTTCGTAGCTCTGATTTTAGGTCTACACTACGACATTTTATAAAACAGATAGTGATTTTTTTTTATCAAACAAAGAATGTTGTTGCACCTACGTATATTTAAGTTCCAGTTTCATATTTTTAAGTTTTTTATAGTAATCGATAACGCTACGAAACAATATGGCGACCAAGAAGTTTTAAGAAAAACTATAAATCTTCATAACTTTTTAATTAAATAAAATTTTTAAATTTATCAAGGGTAATAAAAGTTGAAAATGTAAAGATCTCTACGGATATGAATTTTCGTAGCTCTACAATAATTCGTTTCTAATTAAAAACACGTAGAAAAGATCGACAACATTTTTTAAAGCTTAACAACTTCTTTAGAACGCAAGAGTAAAAGAGTTGATTCCTGCCTAGCTTTAGAACATATCTGCAAATAAAATTCTAAATGTAAAGTATTATTATTTTTAAAAATAATTACTTAGGAGAAACGTAAATTTTTGAAACGCTTTATATTTTAATGCTGAAGAGATAAAAAATAAATACCTTTTTTATTTTTTGGCCCGGGACTTGTGGAATCACTTTTACTGTTTGCATCATCAAGCCCTAGCCATCTTTATTTATATTAAGGTATTACAGATTATTACAAACAAAGCTAAAGTACAATGGTATTTTAAAATTACTAATTATACAATTCAGTGTCTTCTTCTAAACTAGACATCTTCGTTCTTCATTGCACATTCGTTGTGGGGGTTAAGCACATTTTCATGTGTGTTCAATAATTAATGTCCCGATTTTCCATTTTTTTCTCGAGTGTAAATTTTCCAGATATTATTTTCGTGAATACTTTGTACTTTTTGCTTCATATTACCTGTTATTGGAAATTCTACATATGTCGACGGTTTAAAATTGTTTAGTTTTCATAAACAAAATTCGTAGAAAATTAAGTCGGTAGTTCTTTTGTTACTTGTTTTTCGTTGGAAATGTTTGAAGTAAACCTACTGCACCTGGACAAATATCAAAGGTTTCTTTGCCAAGTTATTATTCAAGCTTGTAAATTTGATAAAAGCGCACTTTTTGTTAGATTTTATGTGCACGCACGTCTTCAATTCCAAAGCTTTTGTGTTTATAAAGATAAAAACCACACACTTTCGTTGATGCCTTTAAATTAAGATTGAATTTTTCTTTGTTTAATGGTAAAAGTTCTCAAATTGAAGGGTTAAGAAATTGAAATGGTAAATTAACGTGAGTACCTAAGTAAACTTTGTCGCGAACACTCGTTCGTGCGAAAAGTTGGTAGTAAGAACCAATGCACGTGGGGAATTATTTATTACCAAGTAATGATTTATATTTTTTATACTTACGGCAATAAGGACGGATTAAATCTCGCTCTTATCACAGCGCGTAAAATATTGGTCGAGTTCCGAACGTTTATATTCCGTCAATAATACAATCATATGCCGGAGTTTCTAAATTTTAATTCATTGAGAGTTTTCGGTTGAATTAAGTAAAAATAATTCAGTCGCGCGCGTGGGCGGACTTATTTATGCAATTACAAAAGAACTATTTAAGAATGTCTTCTCCTGTACTAAATTTAACATTATACAGGGCACACGAAAGCGGAACAAAATGTGTCAAACCGTTCTCGAGTTATTCCCAATATACAATATTTTTTTGGAAAGTTTGACGCTCTTTTAGTTATAGGTAAATTGGTGTCAAACGGTCTATTTTGAGACAGAGAATCTCTGGTAAAGCCATGTATACACCTTTCAGAAACACCCTGTATACGGAATGAAGAATTAATTCTCGAAACACGAAAGGTCTATTTGAGTTGTATGGATGCACCGTCAAAATCAAATCGCAAATATCAACAAAGAAATTAAAGAAGAAATGAAATCGTGAAGGTTCTATTTTCCCTCTTTTCGTAAACCATTATATAAATTTGAGAAGAAAAAAGACTTGGACTCTCTTGAAACTCAGTTAAGTGAGAGATATTTCCTTAAAACTCACCCCCTACGACTGCGCATCAGTTTTTTAAGAGTTTGCTAGTACTAGGCTGAAAAATTAATGTTTCCAGTGAATTTTCTGTCCTGCAAAACCGTCTATAATGGCAGTCGGATTTAAAGTATATTGCAGTAAAAAGTGATCTTAATTTTAATAAACAAAAATTGCGTTTAAATCGAAAGTTACCAAATAAAAATTTATATTGAAAGTTTCCATTTAAATGAGAGATAAAATTAAATTTATTTAGAGTTTAAAGTTCTAAAAACCCAATCCAAACAAAATAATTTAGTTTGTACATAAATGAATATTTTCCGTTTAAGTAAAATTGTTTAGGAAGTAAAAGTTTCTTGTAGCAGTAATAAAAAAATAGATAATGTGAAAATTAAATGTTATCAACATAAATTTTCGTAAAGAGATAAATAACTTTAGGTGTAAAGAAACGATGAACGTGCCTCAATTTACCAAGATTAAAATAAACGGAGTAATTTTAGTGTTGAAAGGTATTGAAGGGAAGATAAACATTTAAAAGATAACAGTCAAGGTGTGAACTGGAGAAGAGGGGACAGCATGTTTCGTCTCGAAAGAGGTATTCAGACTTCAACAATCAAGTATTATGCATTCTGTAAGTGATACTGAATAGTGAACATTGAGTATTGCATTTTGTTAAACATGCAAACTAAATATTAAACGGCAGTAATTAAAATTAAATCAATACGATCGATCAATAGTTCCACGAAAAGTTAAACATAGTGCTACCGATGGCACCATCCTATACCATTCATAAAAGCCGGTTAAGTTAAATAAATTATTCACACAACAAACATTATTTTAGTTTACGGGTCTAAAGCGCTATTTATAGATTTAGGAATTAATATATATGAATGAAAAATTTTCTTTGTTTGATTAAATTTAATGTGTTCATAATTAATTCTTTGATTAAGAACTAACTCAAAGTTGACCTTAAGATTATATTACACAGTTTCTCATCGCTAGAATTATAATTAACATATTTTTTTTAAATACATTGCGTAATCCATTGCAATATATTGTGACCGAATGCTCCACTCTTTCCCCTACTAATTTTTTATGAAAAAATATTTATAAATCCTGTGATAATCTCAAAACACTATAATAAGTAGGTACACTAAAGCAACTCTGTCGACAGATGTGTACGCAGATCATTTTTTCATTATTTAGACTGTTTAACATTGATTTTACCCTACGTCACAACTCAATTAGGTAATCTTTATGTAATTTTAAAAATTGAACTTATCCGGCGAGTATTGCAGAGCCTTTGGTCACCTTCGTTTTGGGAAAAGACACTTTTTGTGTGCTCTTACGGCATCATAATATTTCTTTCAACAATTAACGTTCCGAATTTAATTTTAAGAGTAATTTTTTGTATGCGTATCTTGGAAATACAATCGCATCGTCAACAGTTTCAAATTTGTTCGTCAAAATTGGTGGAAAACGGAAGTCATCAGTTCTTTTCTTAATTGTTTCCTGTCGGAATTATTTTAATTGAATCCAGTTGCAAATATGTTTTGTTTAATATGTAAGAGTCTTTGTTGTATTCAAAATTTATTTTTATAGCGTGCGTGCTGGAAAAATTACGTACGTGTTTTACTTCCCGATTCAGTTACTTATTTTTATAAAGATGAACCGTTGACACCTGTTTGTTAAATTGCATATTTCTTTGTTTAATTGAGATAATTTGGGATTGATTATTTTGAAGGTTTAAAGATTAAGAACTATCAGGCATGTTATGCTATATACGCCGTCATAAGCAATTAGTGACCTCATCGTCTTGGGATTCCTAAATGGATTTGTAATTATTTACTTTAAATTTTAATAGAAGGCACTTCTTTATTTTTTGTCTTTAAACCTGACTCAATCCCAGAGTATTCTATTTTTCTATCTTTTCGTGGACGCTTTTATATAAATCTAAAAAGTAGGGTGCAGCCAGACAAAAACTCGATTTTGACACCCCGAATAGACTTACAGTGGAATACCATTTTCAAAATGGTGAGTAAAAACGGCGTTCAATCGATCTTCCATATCCGAAGTCCATCGACGAGAGTTTTTATTATTAACTGAAATAAAATATACAGCTAAAAGTAAGAACATCAAACTTAGCATTAGGATCATTAGAAAAGGTACTTTTCCTGTCAACAATTTCATTTTGAAGCCAAGATTTCACCGATGTTGGAGATTTCCCGTTCAATTCGGCGATGAGTGGAAATTGTTCAAAAATGAAATTAACGCCGTTCTTCGGTAGACCACTGTTTTTTTTGAAAAGCACACACGTTTTAAACCTACAAATATAAATGATCATTTAAATATTTCGAACTGTATAAAATACTCACCTTGTATATGTTTTCGTTTCTTCTTTCTATGTTCTCTCTCATTATCAGACTAGAATACATACTCATATTTAATTGTTCAAGGTGTTTTTCAGTAACGACTTCATTGTACCACTATTTTGCTTTGCATTTTCGAAATTCAAGGTCCTGTTTATTCAACGGCTTTTGGTAAATATCATTTGCGGCATCTTGCATACCTTTCTCGGACAAATGTTTCAATACGCACTCCGTCGCATTTTGTAGGTTTCAATAAATTTAGTTTAACAGCACTACATTGTTTAGCATATCATTTTAGAAGATGATGATTAGAAGAAGGTTCGTAAGTATCGATTTGGATGATCCGAGAAGCGATATGCAAATACATAAGGATTTCTCGATAGTATTCCAGCTTCTTCTCTTCCTGCAATAATAAGGTCAAGATATTCCTCTATTTCAAAATCTACTACCACCGGAACAGTGCTATTAAGTTTCCCGCAAATTTTAAACCGTTTATAACGTTCTACCACTTTCCGGTCGTCTGGTCGTAGTTTGTAAAATGGCCAGTTGTTGCTGACTAGGCCCATGCTGGTTTTAGCGTACGAAGATCATTAAATGTAATCTTTCAAAGCTACAATCTACGATTTACTCGCAAAAATCCCACTAGTTTCATAATATCATCGATGTTTGGAAGATCTACAACTTTACTTTCTACTGCAATTTTACTTAATTCCGGCGGAAAGACATCTCTCTATTTGCATGACTTTATGATTGGATTTTTTCATACATGTAGATATCCAGACTCACTAGCTTGTTTACAAATTGTTGAAAGACTTAACAGAGGTAGGAGATTTGTAAAAAGTTTCTGCTACATTTATCTCACCTACTTGTTTTATAACCGCAACAGTCACTTCCAACTTTTCATCGGCAAAATCTGTAACCGTTGAATCTAAAGCACGGGCAGCAATTAATAGCCAACGTAATTTATCGTATTATGTTCACACAGTCATCACTTCGAAATATAGAAAATATGTCCTTTTCAGTTGGTCACTGGCGGATAGATTAATGTTATTTAAAATCGTTCGACGATACCACAATTTTTGAGATGTGAAGGTAAAGTTCTCTTGCAAAAGAATGCTGTACAATGAGGACAAGGTAAATAGTTTTTGGAAGTTTTTGGAAATTTCATTTGAGACCTTCGTGCCACCAAAAGTTCTGAGCAATTTTCAGAAGTGTTGTGTTCGAAATCGCCGCGACGTCTGATCGTTTCAATTATTTTTCGTCGTTCGGGATTCTCTAAAAAATACCACGAATGAAATTAATAATAAGTAGATATTGAAATAAGATTAGTAATTTCGGTCGGTATCGGGTCGGATTTAACTTTAAACACGTTACTGACAGTGTTCACTATTTGCCTAAAATCTTATATCTTTTTGCTTTATCTGAAAGTTGTTGACGCCCAACGTAGGGCCCTGACTTTACTTTCGAAATTAACATTTTTGTTTAAGAAACTGTGCATTAGGTAAATTAGTTTAGGTTTTTGCAGTCTGTTAGTGAACTAGTGTCATTTCGGTCTCCGAAGATAGAGACAGTCTACATCCAACGGAGATGGTAGGCCGTTAGACCCGAGTCAAGACTACACTAGTTTTGCACGAGACATTTTACTTTGGCTATACTTAGTTGCTAATTGTTACTGCAGTGTAAGAAGTGTTAAATATTTCCTTTCAGTTGCGATCGAGATTTTTTGGAATTGTCTATTAGCAGAGGTCAAATGCTTCTGCTTTAGGATATCCCTACTTGTCTGGATCAAAATCGACCTTTAATAAATCACACGTAGAACAATTAGAACAAAGAGAAATACGGGGGAAGGGGTCCTCAGATTCTGTATAAAAACGACAAAGCAACTAGTATTTCTGGCACAAATGTATTGTTTTGAAACCGATTCTGTCCCTATCAGTAGTTCTATCACAAGGTCTTAATCTCCAAGCGTAACGGAACCACTACGCGTACGGAATTTCTGGGTCTAAGAAGGGGAAGTGTCTGCAAGTCGGCGGAGTAAAGAATGGTGTCCAACTCGTAGACCGATTTGTTTACAAACGTTAGAAATGATAAACGTCCTTTTCTCGCAGTCTCTATTTATGGTTATTCATTTCGATGGCTGTTGGATTCAGGTGTTTCTCGAACCGTAATTGGAAAGTCAGATTGTAAGGTCCTGCATTCCCTAAATCTCCAATTTTTGAACTTGCGTCTTATGTATTAAATAAGGTCGTACGCATTATCTACTTATCAAACGTCACAGTAGAACGCTGAAACGATTAAACACGTGATTATCGTGTTTAGCCGAATTTGAGTCGTGAACTCAATTTTACGCTTAGAAATAGAATGACCTTCGGATAGTACGTGGTCTAGTGAAGAAAAATTATGGCCAGGTTTTGTGAAAACTTCGGAAAAGTGTCAAGCTTTTATATCCTTTGGGCAGATACAGCTTTCTCAAAATTCGAAAGCACTGTTTTTATGATTTTAAACAGAAGACTGTTCCACCAGGATGCCATTTGGGTTGCAACATTCCCCGGCGACGTTTCAATATCTTTCTATATCTTGAAAGAACTGCCTTAATGTCATGTCCCAATATTTATCTTCTGTTTATCGTTCAAATCGACGCCTCAGACTTTAGGATTGGGTGCAGTATTTACGCAAAACAGGACGGGTAGTGAACAAGTGATCAGTTATATTAACTACTAAAATATGCGACACTATTCCACTATGGAAAAAGAATGTCTGGCGGTTATATGGATAATCGAAAAATGAAGGTTGCACATTTCAATGTCATTTTTTGTTATGACTAAACAGACTACAATCTCCATCTGGTCGCCTTGCCTGGTGATTAATCAAGCTACAGCATATACTACGATTGTGCTACATCTTCGATTTATTCTTCTGTCATTACGCCTCCACATGGTATTAAAAACTTGTGGTACAACAACTTAGTCATACGCGTTCTCACTTCACCTCAAAAATTTATTTCCGTTTTGGTCGGTGATAAACGGTTTCCTTTACCAATGAGCAACAAGTATCTTTTCAGGCATTGTTACTGATTTCAACGAGGAGTGTAAGATAGTGGTTCCTTCTCATCAACAACAACGTATTATTCACAAACACAATAATTGCGAAGATTTCATTAATTGGATGATCAGATCATACCGGCAATTTTCTATATTGGAATAACATTCGAAATATGGTCAGATTATAATTTAATCTTAAATTTACCAAAGCAATGCGTGTTCATATCGCACAAAACGTAAAACTTTTAATACTAGGGTTACGATTATTATTGTACATTAATTACGCTTTTGGAGATTACTTATGCACAGCCTTTTCATCATAATTAGAAAGCCTGACGTAAGTTAGTTGACTACTAGTCAATACTAAAGACAACTACTATGATTGCGATAATATTATTATTTATGCCTACTTATTACTTGAGATTTCGGATATAAATTTTTAATAAATTTTAGTAAAATAGTATACGATTTTAGGCTAGTAGTGACAACAATAGTATATAAACCACGGAAGAGAAGATTCTTCTCAGTTCAGTAAACCTTAGTATATAATGTACAGTAGCTTAAAGTTAATCCGGGACTGAACTACAGAGCATTAGAAGTTATATTCTTAAAGACACGTGGCGAGAAAATATAGATTAAAATAGAATAAATATCGGAAGAAGGAAAAAACAAAACAAATTATGACGTACTTGGATCAAACGTGTTCTGGTATTTGAATTAATAAAAAAAAACTTTTGCAAATTGGAACTAATGACAATAACTAGTTCAATTAATAGATAAATAAACACATCCAAAAAAATAATTAATTCAAACTTACTTGGAGGTAAATTCAAAAACATTTTCACTGCTTTTTCATTTTTGTGAGACACTTGAAGATGCTGTGGAAACTTCCAAACAACTTCTTGCAATATATGCAGTAATATTTTCTAGCTTTTCTTTTGCAAAAGTGGGAACAGGCACTTTACTGATATCTTTTGTTCTAATATCGGTACAAGGTTTAATCACGACACTCCTATCATACCGAAGTGGAGCAGCTTTTCCTTTTCTTTCGTTAGCCAGAGTTGAAAATCGATCGTGATTATGATCCTCATCGACAATCCCCTTTTCTTGTACAACAGTGGAAACAGGCACGTGACTAATATCTTTTGTTCTAGTATCGGTACAAGGTTCAACCCCGACGCTCCTATCATCCCAAAGTGAAACAGCTTGATGATTAAGACCCTCATCGCCAATCCCTTTATCTTGTACAATAGTGGAAACAGGCACGTGACTAATTCTAGTATCGGTACAAGATTCAACCACGACACTCCTATCATCCCGAAGTGGTAAATTGTCGTCTGAAGATTCATCTTCAGAAGGAGATTCTTCTGACGTATCGCTACTAGATGTTATCAATTCTAGAAAAGAAAATCAAAAACTTTACTTCTTCTTTATTATTTCACATCTTATGAAATGATGCGACGGTTTCGTAACTTTTTCTCACGTTACAGTATCCGCGACCTTCATTTAAGGTACACACAGAAATTAGCAAACAAAAAGTCTGGTAAATGTTATATAATTTTTGTTAATTTAATTAATTTTCAAGTAATGAAGACTTTAAGTACGTTTTGTATTTTTGTATCCGACGACATATTAATTGAATTCAATTATTTAAAACTCAAACTCAAATGAATCGACCACATTTTAAAAATTCAATTTATTCTGAGGTTATGCGTTTGGATGTAATAGTTTATAGGATGTTTTGCATTTGTGGCCATCGCTCGTGTTAGTTATTTTAAGGTTCTGGTCAAGATTTAGTTTTCAATCCTGAAGTGTTCTATTTTCCCTCTTTTCGCTTTTGTATAAATCTGAAAAGTAGGGTGGGGCCCGATACACTTCTACCGTCCCAAATAAAAAAAAAAACTCATCCCATTCGGCAAAATAATCGTGCATTTGATCGCGTAACACCTTAAGGTTAACTATTAAAAAATATTTTCAATAATCTTACTTCTTTGTTTTGATTGACGTTCCCGTTCATTCGCTACTGCGGTTTTCAAAGCTGCAGGTGTTAAATTTAAAAATTCAGCATAATTCTCAATAGCTAACATACACTCGGACTTAGATGGTAGTGTACCATCTTCAAAATGGTGAGCAAAAACGGTGCTCAATCGATCTTTCATATCCGAAGTCCATCGAGGCAATTTTTTATTATTAACTGAAATAAAATATACATCTAGTAAAATTCTAAAAGTAAGAACATCAAACTTACCACTAGGATAATTAGAAAAGGTAGTTTTCATGTGAACAATTTCATTTTGTAGCCAAGATCTCACCGATGTTGGAGACCTTTTCTTCAATTCGGCGATTAGTGGGAGTTGTTCACACAAACATAAAATTGACGGAAGTTTACTTTTCTTCAAGTATATTTCGAAATGATGCAAAGCTGCAAGCCGTTCTTCGGTAGACCACGGTTTTCTTGATCCGCACACACGTTCTAAACCTAAAAATATAAATGATCATTTAAATATTTCAAACTGTGTAAAGACTCACCTTGCATGTGTTTTGTTTTCTTCTTTCTATGAGCTTTCCTTTTTCTTTCTGTAACCAGAGTTGAAGATCGATCGTGATTAGGATCCTCATCGACAATATCCTTTTCTTGTACAACAGTGGAAACAGGTTCGTGACTAATATCTTTTGTTCTAGGATCGGCACAAAGTTCAACCACGACATTCCTATCATCCCGAAGAGGAGCAGCTTTTCTTTTTCGTCCAGTTACCAGAGTAGAAGACCGGTCATGATTAGGATCCTCATCGCCAATCCCTTTATCTTGTACAACAGTAGAAACAGGAACGTGACTAATTCTAGTATCGGTACAAGATTCAACCACGACACTCCTATCATCCCGAAGTAGAGCAGCTTTTCGTTTTCTTTCAGTAATCGGAGTCGAAGATCGGTCGTGATTAAGTTCTAGGCGATTGCCATGTAATTCAAGTATATTGCTATCTACGATCTCATCCTCAAAGGATCTAGTAGAAGGTGACGCATTTTCTATAGTATTCTCACCACGATTAACTTCAGGTAAGTCTACAGAAAGAGGTCCAAATTGAGTTGAAGTTGACGGTAAATTGTCGTCTGAAGATTCATCTTCAGAAGGAGATTCTTCTGATGTATCGCTACTAGATGTTACCAATTCTAGAAAAGAAAATCACTTTACTTCTTCTTTATTATTTCACATCTTAGAACATGAAATGTGAGACTAATGCGACGATTTCGTAACTTTTTCTCATAGCATACAAAAAGTCTAGTAAATGTTAGAACAACTTTTACTTGAAATGTTAGCCAACTTTTGTTAATTTAATTAATTTTCAAGTAATGAAGACTTGTGAAAACACATCGAAGAAAATTAGTCAAAAATCGTAAGTATATTTGTGTTTTTGAATCCAACATATTAAAAGTGCTTTCATGTAGTCATGTTTACATTTAATTTGACGAACAAGTTGAATATAAAAATGTGAATCACGTCTTACTGAATTCAAAATTATATTTAAAAGTCAAACTCATAGACACAACATTTAATAAACTCAATTTATTCTGTGGTTATGCGTTGTGATGTAATAGTTTATAGGTTATTTTCTATTCGTGGCGATCGCTTTAGATTTTGGTCAAGATTTAGTACAGGGTGCCCAACTAAGAATGCGAGGTACTATATCAGACAAAAAAAATTATTAAACCATGAGAAAAACCTAAAAATTATTTTTAAGTGTCTAAAATGACCGCTAGAGGGTGTAATTGCAGTCTTGAATCCAAACAAGTGACGTTTCTGTGGATTCCGGTATATTAACCTAACAAAAAAATACCTGATCTTTAAAGTCGAGGATAATCTGAACTTTTTTTTGTTTGACATTTTTTTCAGTATCTCTAAAAATAAAGTGGAGAGGGGTATTCAAAAGTTACAGTAAAAACATCCTATATCTTCGAAACTGCTAGTTGAAACGAGTTATTCATACGTGGGGCACTATATTACTTACTGTTGGAGTTAATTTAGTTTATGTCAGTAAATTCTAGATGGCAGCATTAAAGTTATTACCAACTTATGGTTGGTATTACCAAGCGGATATCACTAGAAAAAACGAGTTGGCCGTTAAACTTTTATTTCAAATCAAATTTCATTACAATTTCATTTCTGACGTTTCGTATTCAGTGTAGGCTCAAATTTTGTGCTTTTTTTGTGTTAAGTGTAGTTATAAACTAAATGCAAAGTGTCCTTTTTGTGCTTTGATCGTGTTTTGTGCTTTTTTATTTGTAAACTGAATCCGAACCTTGTTAGTGTAGCTAAATAAATTCTTTACTTTTAATTTTACTGTATAATGTAAGACTGAATATTGAAATACTTATAAAAATGAGAAGTTGTTGTGTGCCAGGATGTAAAGATATAGTAGTTAGTAGTTTGAGTAGTATTTTATTTTCACATCAAACTTTACCAAAATGTGTTGTTTAATTCAATAATAAAAATATGGTGAACTTTACTAATTCTTTATTTTAACAAATTATAAGTTTCGTTTCGATCAAATTGTGAGTCATCATACCATACAATATTTAATATTGAAGCAAAAGAGTATTTATTAATAATAATAGTATTTGAACAAACCCTGGAAAAAGTCTAGCGAGTGTACAGATCTCTGTATTGAAAATAATAAAATTCACCTACACTTTTTGCAGTAAACTGTAGATGGCGCTACGAATTGTGTAGCTACGAAAGCAAGAGAGTCGGCAATCTACCCGACGTTTTTATCTATGGAGTTATTATTGGGCTACAAATTTGAAGTTTTGTTAGTTTCACATGTCGCCGCTAGAGGTCTTTTTAAATGGTTAATTTTTTCAAAAAATTAAATGCATTAGTGTGATTTTTTCATAAAAGTAGCTACATGACACCTAATCAAGCTCGCGAAAACCGCAACTTGATATCTTGTTCCTAATTAGACCAAAGAAATTGTATATGAAAATCTCTTAAATTTTCATTTTTTTCCCTAATTATTCTAGAATCCTTTTTTATTCATCAGAATAAAATCACCCTTTTTGAAAATGTCACAAAATATCGCTAAAATGTGAGTAAGAGTAATGCTAATAACAAAAGGCATATGTTTCGGCTTACATTTTAAAGGTAAAGATTTGGAAAAACACAAGAAAATATTAACTAGGTACTGAGATATATTGAAGGAAATCCTCATGTTAGCCATATAGGTAAGTTCTAATGGCCATCAAAATATAGGAATTTATTTAAATCTAACTTTTTTAGATTACTTTTAGAATGCACCTTCTTTATCATGCCGTTTTGGAGGAAGACTTTGACCGGAGGTTGGATTATTGCCATTGGACGTTAGAAATGATACGCGAAAATAGAGAATTTTTATTTCAAATTCTTTGGACCGATAAAGCCACCTTTAAAAGTGACGGGAGAGTCAATCTGCACAATTGGCATTATTGTGCTACAGAAAATCCGCATTGGTTGCGTGAAGTTCAGCACCAAGGACGTTGTAGTTTAAATGCGTGGTGTGGATACTAGGACGCAGAATTATTGGGCCTTATTTTTTTGAGCAATTCCTAAATGGCACTGTCTTTCTTGACTTTTTGGCCAATTAATTACCGTTGTTGTTTGAAGATGTACCACTGGAAACACGACAAAATTTGTTTTTGAAATTGGATGGTTCATCAGAACATTTTGCGAGAGCATATGAATGCAGTATTTCAAGAACGGTGGATTGGAAGAGGAAATCTGTTTCCATGGCCTACGCGAACACAAGTCTTGATTTTTATTTATGGCGGCCTTTAAAGGACATCGTGTTTCAGACTCAACCTACGACAAGAGAAGATATGAAAAACCGGGTTCGTAATGCAATACGTAACATACCGAGAGTCGAAATTGAAGCTGCAGATTTGTCTAAACATGACAGGGTCAGCAATCCATAGAGCGTGATGGTCAGCATTTCGAGCATTTACGGAGGCATTAAACTCCTTCCTTTTTTAAATCGGTCTGTTTTAGAGCCATAAGTTGCATAATAAAAGCAATTCATTTACGGAATTTCCGTATAAAACTGTCTTTGGCTTAAATATTAGGTTAGGAACAAGATATCAAGATGCGCGTTTTTCATGAACATAAATCATTTTTTTGACAAAGTTAACCATTTCTGTCGGAATGTCGAAAAAAGACCTCAAGCGGTGACACGTGAAACTAATAAAACTTCAAATATTATAACATTTGTAGTCCAAGAATAGCTCCTTTCAACTGTCCCAAGTTTGTTAAAATCGGCCCAGTCGTATTTTAAGGAAACCTTTGAATACTGCCCACCACTTCATTTTTAGAGATGCATCAACAATTGTCAAACAAAAAAGGTTCAGATTATCCTATATTTTAAAGGTCAGGCATTTTTTTGTTAGGTTATGCATTGTGATGTAACAGTTTATAAGATGTTTTGCGTTCGTGGCAATCGCTCGTGTTAGTTACTTTGAGATTTTGGTCAAGATTTAGTTCTCAATCCTGAAGTGTTCTATTTTCCCTCTTTTCGCTTTTCTATAAATCTGAAAAGTAGGGTGGGGCCCGAATAGACTGTTACCCTCCCAAATAACAAGTACGTGAGAAACAATTTCTTAAACTCACCCCCTTCAGCAAAATAATCGTGCTCGTCAATTTAAGGGTTTGATCGCGTAAATTTTAGGGTTAACTATAAAAAAATATTTACAATAATCTTACTTGTTTGTTTCGATTGACGCTTCCGTTCATTCGCTACTGCGGTTTTCAAAGCTGCGTGTGTTAAATTTGAAAATTCAGCATAATTCTCAATAGCTTTCGTACACTCGGGTTTAGATGGTAGTGTACCATCTACAAAATGGCGAGCAAAAACAGTGTTCAATCGGTCTTTCATATCCGACGTCCATCGACAAGATTTTTTATTATTAACTGAAATAAAATATACAACTAGTAAACCTCTACAAATAAGAATATCAAACTTACCACTAAGATCATTAAAAGACGTAGTTTTCCTGTTCACAATTTCATTTTGTAGCCAAGCTTTCACAGATGTTGGAGATCTTCCGTTCAATTCCGCGATTAGTGGAAGTTGTTCAAACAAAAATGAAATTGATGGAAGTTTACTTTGTTTCAAGTATTTTCCGAAGTGATCCATAGCTGCACGGCGTTCTTCGGTAGACCACTGTTTTTTTGAACTACATACACGATTTAAACCTAAAAATACAAATGATCATTTAAATATTTCGAACTGTGGAAAGACTCACTTTGTTTTCGTTTCTTCTTTGTATCAGATTTTCTGTTTCTTTCTATAACCAGAGTTGAAGATCGATAGTGAGTAGGATCATCATCGACAATCCTCTTTTCTTGTACAACAGTGGAAACAGGCGCGTGACTAACATCTTTTGTTCTAGTATCGGCACAAATTTCAACCGCAACACTCGAATCATCCCGAAGCGGAGTAGTTTTTCTTTTTCGTTCAGTAACCAGAGCAAACGTTCGGTCATGATTAGGATCCTCATGGCCAATCGCTTTTTCTTGTACAACAGTGAAAACAGGCACGTGACCAATATCTTTTGTTCTAGTATCGGCACAAGCTTCAACCACGACACTCCCATCTTCCCGAAGTGAAGCAGCTTTTCTTTTTCGTTTAGTAACCAGAGTAGAAGATCGGTCATGATTAGGATCCTCATCGCCAATCCCCTTTTCTTGTACAACAGTGAAAAGAGGCACGTGACTAGTATCTTTTGTTCTAGTATCAACACAAGTTTCGACCACGACACTCACATCATCCCGAAGTGGAACAGTTTTTCTTTTTGGTTCAGTAACCAGAGTAGAAGATTGGTCATGATTACGATCTTCATCGCCAATCGCTTTTTCTTGTACAATAGTGGAAACAAGCCCGTGACTAACATCTTTTGTTCTATTATCGGCACAAGGTTCAACCACGACAGTTCTATCATCCCGAAGTGAAGTAGTTTTTCTTTTTCGTTCAGTAACTAGAGCAGAAGATCGGTCATGATTAGGATCCTCATCGCCAATGCCTTTTTCTTGTACAACAGTGGAAACGAGCACGTGATTAATATCTCTTGTTCTAGTGTCAGCACAAGTTTCATCCACGACACTTGTATCATCCCGAAGTAGAGCAGTTTTTCCTTTTCGTTCAGTAACCAGAGTAGAAGATCGGTCCTGATTAGGATCTTCATCGCCAATCCCCTTTTCTTGTACAACAGTAGAAACAGGCACGTGATTAACATCTCTTGTACTAGTGTCGGCACAAGTTTCATTCACGACACTCGTACCATCTCGAAGTAGAGCAGTTTTTCTTTTTCGTTCAGTAACCAGAGCAGAAGATAGGTCATGATTAGGATCCTCATCGTCAATCGCTTTTTCTTGTACAACAGTGAGAACAGGCACGTGACTAACATCTTTTGTTCTAGTATCGGCACAAGTTTCAACCACGACACTAGTATCATCCTGAAGTAGAGCAGTTTTTCTTTTTCGTTCAGTAACCAGAGTAGATGTTCGACCATGATTAGGATCCTCATCGCCAATCGCTTTTTCTTGTACAAAAGTGAAAACAGACACGTGATCAATATCTTTTGTTCTAGTATCGGTACAAGCTTCAACCACGACACTCCTATCATCCCGAAGTGAAGCAGCTTTTCTTTTTCGTTCAGTAACCACAGTAGAAGATCGGTCATGATTAGGATCCTCATCGCCAATCCCTTTATCTTGTACAACAGTGGAAACAGGAACATGACTAATTCTAGTATCGGTACAAGATTCAACCACGACACTCCTATAATTCCGAAGTGGGGCAGCTTTTGTTTTTCTTTCAGTAATCGAAGTAGAAGACCCGTCGTGATTAAGTTCTAGGTGATTGCCCTGTAATTCATCGATATTGCCATCTACGATCTCATCCTCAAAGGATGTAGTAGAAGATGAGGCATTTACTATAGTATTCCCACAATCTTCAACTTCTTCAATCAAGTCTATAGAAAGAGATCCAACTTGAGTTGAAGTTGAAGGTAGGTTGTCGTCTGAAGATTCATCTTCAGAACGAGATTCTTCTGATGTATCGCTTCTAGATGTTACCAATTCTAAAAATAAAATCAAACACTTTACTTCTTCTTTATTATTTCACATCTTAGAATATGAAATGTGAGACTTATGTGACGGTTTCGTAACTTTCTCTCACGTTACAGTATCCCGCGACCTTCATTTAAAGTACACAAAGAAATTAGCAAACAAAAAGTGTAAGGAAATTTTTGTTAATTTAATTAATTTTTAAGTAATGAAGACTTGTCAAAACACATCGAAAAAATAAGTGCTTTCGTGTTAGTAGGGTTTTAGTCAAGATTTAGTACATGCTATCAATCCTAAGTGTTCTATTTTCCCTGCTTTCGTGAACGCTTTGTATAAATCTTAAAAGTAGGATGGGGCCCAAATATATTTCTACCCTCCCAAAGAACGTGAGAAACAATTTCTTAAACTTACCCCCTTTGATCGCGGAACACTTTAAGGTTAACTATAAAAAAATATTTTCAATAATCTTACTTCTTTGTTTTGATTGACGTTCCCGTTCATTCGCTACTGCAGTTTTCAAAGCTGCGTGTGTTAAATTTGAAAATTCAGCATAATTCTCAATAGCTTTCGTACACTCGGGTTTAGATGGTAGTGTACCATCTACAAAATGGCGAGCAAAAACGGTGTTCAATCGGTCTTTCATATCCGAAGTCCATCGACAAAATTTTTTATTATTAACTGAAATAAAATATACAACTAGTAAAACTCTAAAAGTAAGAACATCAAACTTACCACTAGGATCATTAGAAAAGGTACTTTTCCTGTTAACAATTTCATTTTGTAGCCAAGATCTGACCGATGTCGGAGACCTTCCGTTCAATTCGGCGATTAATGGGAGTTGTTCACACAAAAATGTAACTGCCGGAAGTTTACCTTTTTTCAAGTATTTTCCGAAGTGATCCATAGCTGCACGCTGTTCTTCGGTAGACCACCGTTTTTTTAAACCTAAAAATATAAATGATCATTCAAATTTTTCAAACTGTGTGAAGACTCACCTTGCATATGTGTTCCATTCTTCTTTCTATTTTCTCTCTCATCTTCAGACGAACTACAGATATTTAATTGTCCACGGAGTATGTCATTAATAACGTCATTGTCATTATTACCACTACTTTGTTTTGCATATTCGGGATTCAAGTTTTGATCTTCGCCATTCACGTATTCATCTCCTTGGATCGTCTCCAAAATTTTTGATATTCTAACGATGTCCTGTTTATCCAGCGGCATTCGGAAAATATCATTTGCGACATCTTGCGTACTATTCTCGAACAAATCTGTCAATACACACTCTGTCGCATTTTGTTTTCGGATACTGGAAGGTTTCAGTAAATTTGGTTTAACAGCACCACATTGTTTAGCATACAATTTTAGAAGAAAATAGGCTCGTAAATGTAGATTTCTATGATCCGAGGAGCAAAACGCAAATACATAAGGATTTTTCGGTAGTATTCCAGCTTCTTCTCTTCTTGCGATAATAAGGTTAACACATTCCTCTATTTCAAAATCTACTACCACCGTCACAGTTCTATTAAGTTTCCCGCGAATTTCAAATCGTTTATAACGTTCTACAATCTTCCTGTCTTCGTCGTTTGTAAAATGGTCGGTTGTTGACTCATCACATGCTGGTTTTAGCATACGAAAATCATTAATTGTAATGCGCTCTAATTCTGTTGGTGTTCTACGATTAAAAACCATAATCGATACTAACGTAAAAGAAGCAAGTTGTTTCAACCCGTATCTGATATTGATTTTATCCCCAGACCGAATCTTTGAAAGCCACAATCTACGATTTACTCGCAAAAATCCAACTAGTTTCATAATATCATCGATGCTCGGAAGATCTACAACTTTATTTTCTACTGCAATTTTACTCAAATCGGACGGAAAGGCAGCGTTAAAAAGAATAAGAAAATCCTCTACCTTTTGCTTGGCTTCAAGATTTGATTCTTCCATACATGTAGATTTCCAGACTTCACTAGCTTGTTTACAAATTGTTGAAAGACACAACACAGTGGTAGGAGACTTGTAAAAAGTTTGTGCTACATTTATCCCACCTACTTGTTTTATAGCCGCAACTGTGACATCATACTTTTCAGGAGTTAATAAACCGGCAAAATCTGTCACCGTCGAATCTAAAGCACGAGCAGCAATTAACAGCCGACCAATAAATCGCAATTTAGATCTTATTTCTTGGTGATGTGAAGTGTATTTAGTACACAAAAAATTCCCGTACATAATAACTAACCTATCGTAACGTATAATGTTCACACAGTCATCACTTCGAAGTATGGAAAATATGTCCTTTTTCAATTGCTCACTAGCGGATGGATGAATGCTATTTAAAATTGTTCGACTCAAACTATTTATGTTTCTTTTCCTTTTGTAAAAACGCTTGTACAATTTTTAACATGTAAACGTAAAGTACTCTTACAAAAGAATGCTGTACAATAAGGGCAGGGTAAATAGTTTTTGGAGGTTTTTGGAAAATTATTTTGAGACCTTCGTGCCACCAGAAGTTCTGAGCAATTTTCAGAAGTATTGTATTCGAAATCGCCGCGACGTCTGATCGTTTCAATTATTTTTCGTCGTTCGGCATTCTCTAAAAAATATTACGAATCAAATTGACAGTAAGTAGATATTGAAATAAGATTAGTAATTTAGCGTCGGTATTTGGTCGGGTTTAACTTTAAACGCGTTACTCGCAGTATTCACTACTTGCCTAGAATCTTTTTGCTTTACCTGACAATTTCTGGCGCCCAACATTAGGCTCTAATTTTACTTTGGCAATCGACTTTTTTGTTTAAGAAGAATAAATAGTTTCGTCTTGGTGAACTAGTGCCGTCTCCGTCTCCGATGATGGAGACAAACAGTCTACATTCAACATTGGAGATGGAAGGACGTTAGAACCGAATTTAGTCGACACTAGTTATGCATGAGACATTTTACTTTCTCTATTCTTACTATGAAGAGTGTTAAATATTTACTTTCATTTGCGATCGAAAGATTCGATTATAGTTGTCTCTTAGTAGAGATCAAATTCTTCTGTTTTGGGATATCCTTACTTGTCTGGATCAAAATTAATCTATTCAAATTGCTTTCCGAGTTCGATAGGGATTAAAATAAATTTCGGGATTTTACTTTCTTTCTCTCTACGGTGGGAACTGTCAATCGACTTTCTAAGAATGAACTTGAATTCGAATTAATTTTTGAAGCTATTCGAAAAGACATTAAGATAAAACAAAGAAAGGAAGACGACCAACTAGCTGTGGAAACTGCGTTATCAAAATTAGACACGTAATTCGTCTGATACTTCTTTATACTGAACTAACGACGACCAATATGGCGAAAAAAATAATTACTTCATGTTGCTAAAATACAAGACGACGCTAATACTATTATTAAAAAACAACTTTCCTTACTTTCATAAAGCAACTCTACTTTTAGCCCAAAAATATGTTCACGAAACAAGAAAGAACCAGATCTACTCTCATCAGATTAATAGTTTTGAAACGGATCCCTACAACTAGTTCTATGACTCGTACAAGGTCTCAATTTTCAAACTTAACAAAACCACTTCTCTTACCGAATTTCTATTAGACCGAATTTCTCGTGGGATTACTCAAACTCAAGTATCTTTTCAAGAAGCTTCCGAATTACTTACCAGAAAAGTCTTGCTTCTTGTGACGACACATCGACCCTCTCTTTGTAGTAAGATTACTTCAATTATAATTTGAACCGATCAATTACTGAGAATGTTTACCGGAGGAGATAAAGCCTCCTACTATAGGTACTAAAAAACAAATTGAATTGTATAACGGGTGATTTTTTAAAGCGGCCATTAGGAAATTTTCCATTTGCGATTGTAGAAAAAATTAATGCCGATTCCGAATCTAAGTAAAATATTTTCAATGTAGCGGCACTTCCGGAATTTCTGGAAATCGATGTCAACTTTGTTAATTTAAATAACAACCCCGCATTTTCAATTTTTTTTACATCCGCAACGCGATTTTGAAGATAAAACATGCCACATGTCGACACTTATCTGATTTCGTGAACTTTGGAGAAACACAAAATAAAATTATGCATTTGTCTTGAATGGGTGAGGTGTAATTAATTATTGAATACACCCTTGCATTTGCAAAACGTTGAAGAAAAATTGACATAAGTCAAAAACTATGACAGATAAGTGTTGACATGTGATATTTTTTATCTTCAAAATCGCGTCGTGGATGTGAAAACAGATTGAATGTGGGTTACCATTTAAATTAACAAAGTTGAATTTCCGAAAGTGCCGCCATATTGAAAATGTTTTACTTAGATTCGGAATGGTAGATAACGTCGGCATTAATTTTTTCCGATTTTTTCTACAATCACAAATGGAAAATTTTCGAATGAGCGCCATAAAAAAATCACCCTGTATAGTGAATATGCAGAGTCTATTTCAACGTTTAGACGATCCCTTATCCGAAATACGCCTTATTTACAAAAAGCATTAGTAGTCTAGCAATGAGGGTTGTTGCACATCGGGAAAAAAGTGATGAGAGTAATGGCGCGAAATTAGATTAGGACAGGTGAGTCTCTGACAGTGGTCGAAAACAAAAATTATGCCGACGCTCTAATTAAATAACATTACTTCTATAAAATAGTTGTTGAGGCTTGGAAAAAATTGTAGCACAATCAATTCCTTATCCAGTCTTTCACGTACCACCTGCTAACGTACTAATAATTTATTAGAACCGAACCTAGCTTCTGTCAAATCGTTTTCAATCACTACCTACTCCCGTAATGATACAATCGGCAATCACGTTGATTCTACCCTTATGAAGAAACGTGTCAATTTTTGGAATTATACACTACTAGGGCATGTCTCGCCAAACGGTTCTAAGCATGCATGATTAAACCCAAATGTCCTATTGGTAAGCCGATTTAGTGATTTGGATGACAAGCAAACGTTAGAAACGAACGTCCTGTCCTCACAGTATCTATTCATTCATTTCGATGGCTGTTGGATTCAGATATTTGTATTAGATAAGCACTTTCCTCCTCAATCGGTGAAATTAGGTGTACCCCAGTCAATAGAGCAAATAATAAGTAAATTTTTGACAAAAATAATAGTAGGATAGTCTGCGCCATGTAATTCTATATAGTATAAAGTACCTTATATTCATGTTTTATACTGAAAATGAATTATCATTATATGCTTAATTAACATTTATATGCAAAGAAACGTGCTTTTCCTCAACTTTTTTTTCCTGAGTAAAAAGTAATAAACCAATGTTAATGGTGTACAAAGAAAATTTATAGAAGATAAAAATACGAATAAAATAAGCACCAATTCGACTCGATCGGGTAATAACTTTCCGAGAAAAATCGGAAAAGTTTTTCTTTAAAAATTCGTAAATCCGTAATTTTTTAAGATGTAGGATAAATCTTTTAGGAAATAGGAGGTAATGATACGTACTTAGTATGTGCAAAACCCTGCAATTGTCAGGCAATTAGTTTATGCACAATTGCGATTTAAGTTTTTTAAAGCAATATTTTCAATCGAGACTGAATGCTCGTGTGGTAGTCCGAGTGTCAGAAATAAAAAAAAAATTGTGAAACTGAAATAGAAAGGAAAAAAACGTATATTCTCATTTTTCGATAAAATGATACTTAACACGCAAAATGCATGCAAAGATGACTGAACATGACCGATTGTGAGAAACGGCGGAGTAGTGGAGTACCCGTTTGCTAGCGCCGTTTGAGGAGATTGCAATTTATATAAGCGCGCTGCGGACGGGTACCCCCACTACTTCTCCGTTTTCTTGCATTCGGTCATTTTCAGTCATCTTTGCATCCATTTTTTGCGTGTTAAATATCATTTTATCAAAAAATGAGAATATACGTTTTGTTCCTTTCTATTTCAACTTTAGAATTTTTGTTTATTTCTCTCAATCGGACAACCACACAAGCATTCAACCTCGATTGAATATATTGCTTTAAAAAATTTAAATTACAATTGTGCATAAATTAATTGCCCGACAATTGCAGAGTGTGGCACATACTAAGTACGTATCATTACCTCCGATTTCCTGAAAGATTTATCCTACATCTCAAAAAGTGACAATTCTTCGAATTTTAAAAGAAAAACCCAAATATTTGACTTTTTCCGATTTAATAAATAATACCTGAACCTGAATACCTGAAACCCTGAATTGGTGCTCATTTTATACGTATTCTTATCTTCTACAACTTTTCTTTTTATACCAGAAAAAAGTTGAGAAAACACGTTTCTTTGCATTTAAATGTTAATTAACTATATAATGACAATTCATTTTCGGTATAAAACATGAATACAAGGTACTTTATACTATTTACAATTACATGGCGTAGGTAGTATCCCACTATTATTTTTGTCAAAAATATATCTCTATTTACTGCACTAGTGGTATGCCATTTGATTTGCACAATTTGCCGGCGACGTTTCAACGTCTTATCGATCGTTTCCAGGCAATTGACTAGAATCTTTTTCTTTCGCATATTTAGATAATATAAAAATATCGACTTCATCATTCAAAGAATACTTGCGGGTATTACAATCAGTATTAGAACGCTGACGTAACGCGTGAGAAGTGCAACTTTTGCTAAAATATCTTGTTATGGGGTCAATAAACATGACCTTCTAGTTAATCCCGATAAGATGTTAGCTATCGTGCAGATTTTCACTCCCACATCTGTCACCGAAATTCATCGTCTAATCCTTTTCAGTGGATGGGTTTCTCTACCTTAAAAAAACTTTCCATGTTACAATTTTCGTCTCTGCTTATCGTTCAAGTCGACGCCTCAGACTTTGAGATTGGGTGCAGTATTGATGCAAAATTCGACGGGTGGTGAACAAGATATATTAGCTACTAAAATAAGCGGCAATTTTCCACTATGGAAAAAGAATGTCTGGCGGACGCATGGGTGATTGAGAAATGCCGCTCATACATTGAAGGTAGTAATTTCAGCGTCATTTTTTGTTATGGCTAAACAGATTACAATCTCAGTCTGGTCGCCTTGTTAAGTAATCCTTCAAGCTATAGCAGCACTCATATACTATCGTTCTATTTACTTCACCTTCAATCTATTTTTTCGCTATTACACATTACACACATAACAACTTAGTCACACAAGTTTTCGCTTCACCTCAAAAATTTCCGTTTTGATCGATGGTAAACAGTATGTTTTTATGCATTGTTACTGAGTTCAACTAGGAGTATAAGATAATGGTCCCTTCTGATCAACGATAACCTAGTATTCAGGAACACGATGACCCCTCTATATCTGGACATTGTGGCGTTATTAAAATGTGCGAGAGACTTGAATTGAGAATTTGAACTCTATTAACTCATTTTCGAGTTGTGAAGCTGCTTTTCTCTTCTAATGATCAATAATTTTTCATTAACCACTAGTCAATACCTAATAAAAACATTTTAATTGTTATGACAATTATGATTCATGGCCACTTGTTATTTGAGAATAAATAATGTATTTTGAATTTCATTTAGTGTAAGATTATATGATTCTAGGCTAGTAGTGATAAAAATAGTATATAAACCACTGAAGAGAATATTCTTCTTAGTTCAGTTTACTCTTCTCTAGCTTGATATATAATAAGAATTTAGAGCAGTAGTTTAAAGTTAATCCAGGACTGAACTACCGAGTTATATTATGGAAGATACTTTGCAAGAAAATATAGAAGTAGTAGAAGAAAATATCGGAAGAACAAAATGAATGATGTTCAAAATTAGCGTGGATTATGACCTACTTAGATCAAAAGTGTTTTGGTATTTGAATTAATAAAAAAAAACGTTTGAAGATTAGGACTAATGAGAACTAGAGCAATTAATAGTTTAAATGTAAAAGAAAGAACACATTAAAAAACAATTAATTTAAACTTACTTGGAGGTAAATTCAGAAACATTTTTACGGCTTCTTCATTTTTGTGAGATACTTGTAGATGCTGTGGAAACTTTCGAAAAAACTTCTTGCAATATATGCAGTAATATTTTCTGACCTTTTCTTTTACAAAAGTGGAAACAGGCACTTTACTAATATCTTTTGTTATGGTATCGGTATAAGGTTCAATCACGACACTCCTATCAAACCGAAATGGAATAGCTTTTCCTTTTCTTTCAGTAACCAGAGTAGAAGATCGGTCGTGTTCATCGATATTGCCATCTACAATTCCATTCACAAAGTGTCTAGTAGAAGGTGAGGTATTTTCTATAGTACTGTTGACATCTTCAACTTCAAGCAAGTCTACAGAAAGAGATCGAAATTGAGTTGAAGTTGCCGGTAAATTGTCGTCTGAAAATTCATCTTCAGAAGAAAACTCTTCTGATGTATCGCTACTAGATGTTACCAATTCTAGAAAAGAAAATTTAAAACTTTACTTTTCCGGTATTATTTCACAATGAAATGTGAGACGGTTTCGTAACTTTTTCCCACGAAAATTAGCAAACAAGAAGTCTAGTAAATGTGATTTATACAACTTTTATTTGAATTATTTTGTATCAAAAAGTATTGGTTACGATGTAAAGTTCGGTTGCGACGGATTTTAACCGACGTAAAGTTACATTTGGATTTGAAATCAAATGCATTTGAATTTAAAACTTCAAGTGTGCGCCCGCTGATCTATTATATGTTGGTAATTGTAGCCCAGTTTTCATAACTCTAGCCACAAACTACCTCAAAGTGCCGTCAGGAAGTGTAAAAATTAAGCAAAAACATCAAACATCATGGGATTGTACCCCCACAGATTTTTTATATGAAAACTCATTGTAAGTCAGTTCTTATAACCCTGGCAACAAATTACCCCAAAGTGTTGTCAGAAGGTGGGAAAATTCAGCAAAAACGTTGAATATTCGCAATAATGGGATTGTATCCCCGCAGATTATTTATATGTTGGTCGTTGTAAACTAGTTCTTATAACCTAGACAACAAATTATGCCATAGTTCCGTCAGGGAGTAGCAATCTTTATTCAAAGCGTAAAAATTATTGCGAATGTACAGGGTTATTCACTATCGTAGAATATCACAGTTACATACAGGGTAGCTTTTATGTATGGAACCAAGGCTCTGTAGCCAAAACGGTTGAAGGCATCATTCTGGAAATTTTAGGGATCAAATCTGAAGCTATTTCACATAATTTGACACAATCAAAAAATTTTTTTGCTAGATAATTTTTTGACACGGCCGCCATCTTCAATTTTTTTAAATAGCAAGATGGGTCATGTGATATATCATTTGAAAGCTTATTTTATTTACTTTGCAACTGACTAGAAACATTGAAGTTGTATTTGGAGGAAATACCTAAAAAATGTATTCTAATAATTATTTCTGCAATTATTTGTATTATCGCCTTTTTAATTTAGGTGGCGATGCTTTTGACACGTTACCTAGGTGACGTTACCTAGGTAACGTTATAACGTCAAAACATCAGTTACCCAAGCAACATTGTAACGTTGATTCAGCGTTGTAAAAACGTTACCTTAGAGGTTGAAGTAACGTAGACTTCCCCGTTGATATGACGTGAAAGTAACGTAACAATGTCACAGTGGAATCTACGTAGACTAGTAACGTGAAGTTGACGTTAACCAAGACGTTGAAGTAACGTTGATCTCAACGTAGAAATCACGTGGACGTAAAGTAGTTTGTCTACGTAGTTTTGAAACGGTTAATCGACGTTGCTAATCAATTTGCAATGTTGAATTGACCTTCTTATAAAGCTACTATAGATGTTAACGAGTATACGGTAGCTAATTGCATGAGTATGAACATGAACTGATTACCTTGATACTTCGCATAAAATCAAGGGTCGCTTAAATCACTGCATTTTTTAGAACTACCAAAATAGAGAATTATTATTTTATTTCCATATATAAAAGTACATGAATACAATACATACATATAATATATAAATATATGCGTATATAATAGCGATTACAATAAGTAGGTTAAAATAGGAACTTAATAAAAATAGATTTACATAAGTGCATGTAACAATGGAAACGAAGCAAATGTACCACCAGTGACATCATCAAGAGGAAAAACAATACATTTTCCTACAATATTATGTATTGTATTAACTTCCAAATCTGAATTTAGTTGACTCACAATGAAAATACTTAATGATTTTGATTCAATGGGGTAAGTGTAAAGCGATTTATAAGATAAGAATTTCCTTCCAAAAATAAAAATATTATTTTCGAATCTACTAAAACATTACCTATCTTCATTACAATGTTACCCTTAAGAAGACAGTAACAATTCTTACTGGAAAATGAAGAAGTTGTGAATAAAACATCATTGTAAATTAATTTTTTAAATTGTTTCATATTAGAAAAACCAAAAGGAATTGGCCCATCAAAATGTTCAATAGAATATTCTAAGTTTTTAATAATTTCAAATTCTAATGGAGTATTATTAGCTTCTTTTAGACGACAATAAACTTGCTGCAATGGTTTATTAGGAGATCTGACAATTTTTTAATTTTCCAAGATAATTTTCAAAAGGGAAGGCTGATATGTTATCCAAAGGTCCATACATATTTGCATCGTCAGGTAGATGAATCAATGAATGAATATTATAAACAAAAAAATCAAGTGTATATAAAATTTCACAATGATTTACGAATACACTCAATATCTCTTTTATAACATTTGTTCCAATATTTTTAAATGAAATTTCGACAACAAAACGGAAGCGGCAAAATGTAATAGTAAAAATGTTCGTATGTAGCTATATCAACATTATTCCTTAGAACGATAGGACCAAGGTATAAAAGAAAGGTTCTGAATTCCGTGGCTTTAAATCGAGCAAGATCGTTAAGAGCTCTTGGTCTTCGGTTAAAATCAGTAGTGAGATATGAGGCAAAAGTAATCATGCATTGTGATATTTGATTTATAGATCTGGCCGGTAGACGAACATTAATAATTTTACCGCTAGTCCAAGTTAAAAGTAATTTCCTCATTACCCCCAAGCACAGACAATGCATATAATCCGTTGGGAAGGTAGTGATCATATCAATTTTTAAGTCTAACAAGGGCGAATTGCCAATATGATGATCTTCATCTATTTGTGTTACAAATGATTCATTAGTTCTTTTGGGAGCCGAAATATCTTTAAAAATTACTTTATTATTTAGATAGTTTCCTTCTACTGTGCATTTATCGCAACTAGAATATCCACTATGAGATTTTATGCATTTAATAAATGCGCGAGCTGGTGCGTCGCACACAAAACTATGAACGATAATATCATATTTTCTTTCCTTATAAACAAAACCATTGATAATTAAGATTCTTAATTCAGTAACAAAATCATCGAGAAACTTATTTATCGGTGATGGTTTTCCTACCACAAAACACACCAATTGCAAATGGTGTTGGTTTAACTACATCAAAATTAACAATCAAACCTAAAATTGGCCATAAATTTATAGATGAACTAGTAAACAGAGGCAATCCGTCAATATTAAAAGATATGCTGATTGATTTTGATAACATCAAATGGGAATATTTTGAACAAAACTTTGTTAAGTAATCGTTTAAACCAAAATAAATATAACTACCAGTATCTAGCCGAATCTGGTTACTAATTTGAGTAGGTGTACGCAATACTGTTCTTGAAGACAAAGGTAATTCTGGATGAAATGGAGCCAAAATATGAAGCAAACTGGTAAAAGATGAATGAGTGATGTTATTTTCAAGTGCCCATTGTCTTAATTTGTCAAGTAAACTAATTCTAGTCTCATTTGGAGAAACAGTTACACAGTTATTTTGATTAGATTCTGAATCCAAATCGTTTTCTAAAAAATGTGTTTGTTGATAAAAATTCATTAGAATCAGTGGTGCATTCAAATTCACAATTTACGTTAATTGAATTACTTTGCTCTTCAGATGCGTTTTCATGAACGTTTGTAAGGATATTACAATTTTCTTGTATATTGGGAAAACTTACACGATCTGCATTATGTGATGAATTTTGCAATGTTTTAGATATTTCATAAACCTCTTGTGCCACTCGTCGGTACACTTGTCGTTTACTTACACATTCTTTGTAATATTTCGGCATGTTTTATATTTATATTTACATAAAAAAAATAACCTACACAAGAATACTAAACGTAATTCTAATTATACAATAGAAAGTAGTGGTTTATTTCAAATTTTTAAACGTTTTGGCGCATGTTTTAGCCAATTTTTAATAGGCAGCGCTACTTGATCATCTGTGAAATCAGTATTGAATTTAACAGCATCTGAAGATAAACAAAAGTTTAATAAACAATAAAGCTATTAAGTGAATTGAGTTTAATTATTACTAGAAATATATACAACTATTTCTGGTTTAGAATTACATATTTAGTAAAAGTCGTGAACTCGACACTAAAAATTAAAAAATGAAATTAAGAATACTTACATATAACGACTTCATTCAAAATAAGTTTTGAAAACGCCTTTTATGCGAGTCCCTTTTATTTTGGCCACAATAATTGTAGGAAACTGCTACTTCATCATTTAATAAAGATCTCAGAACTTTGTTGGTTTTCGGAACAATATCTTTGCCGCCTACTAATGATGAACAATAAGATTTCTGAAAAAATTAATGTAATGAAGTAGAAGACTATAAGTGGTAAATCATTGAAAGGTAATTGCAGCTATTAATTACATTTTAATAACCTTCTACTCTACCATAGTTTGCAAAATAGAAAGTATTTACAAAATTTTTAATTTAAATATAATGATAAAACTGTCTTGATTGTTTATAGAAACTTAAATAAAATACATAAACCACACTTACAAAATTCTTTAAATGAGTAGAATTCTGCAAATAGATTTCAAATTGCTCAACTTCTTCAACATTCTTTAGAGGTAAAGAAACAGGCAAATTCTCCACAGTACTCAGGTTTTGATCTTTTGATGTTGGATTTTTACGTAAATCTTCCAGTAGGTTTAATATGTACTTGTTTTGTTCTTTTATTTTAAGAATTTCATTTAAGAGTACCTGAAATTCTTTAAGAAGATTGGAAATAGGAAACTAGATAATGTTAGTACATCTATTTACTACCTCTTGTGTTTCTATTCTCGGTATCGATATTTCCGGTACTTATTGTACTTGGTGACTGGACTCCGATTGTACACGATGAAGCAGTTAAAATGTTATTCTCAATATCAGCTAGAAATCATATTATTTATAATACTTAAGTACACATGACCATCAACTTACATAATGAATTAGAAGGCTGAATTTTGTTCAAACTTGATACCTTTGGAGGGCGACGTGAAGTACTTGGAGTTTCTTCATCATCAGTGCTACAGTTTAAAAACGTTTAGGTGGACATCTCTTCCGTTTAAGAATATTATCATTATCATCCGTGTCACTAGTTTGTACATCGGAAACCACTTGGGCCTTCTTACATTTTCTATATGCAATAGCGTAATCATCTAAAATTATGCACCACAATAGTATGTTATACATTACAATCTATTAATCATACTTGTTTCATAATAACATTTTTTAACAGCATGTAATTGCCATGTGTCAGGGTCACATAAGTCACCTCGTTTCAATATCCTTACAAATTTTTCAGGATCTTTCTCTGGTGGCCAAAAAATTTCTCTTTTGCGGGGAGTAAACCATTGAGACCTGACAATACTAACACTTCCTTCTTCGCTATCTGCGAATTCTACCACAGAAAACATTACTACAAAATTCATGTAAGTTTACGCTTACCAGCATTAATTAAAATAATGTTCTTTTACCAGTGTTTGATTCCCAATTAAGGCAACTCTCAAGCGATAAAGAACATAGAAATATATACGACGCCACGAATGTCGAATACCGCCAAATTACATAACCTACAAAAAGGAAATTAAGTGGGTGTTTGTCTACCGTCAATGGATTAGATAATATCGTACCTGATCTGCATAGATAGAAGCACAGCAGTTCAAACAGGACTAAAATAGATATTATAAAATATTTTATTTTCGACCACTTTGAAAGTTGTGTTCAAAACACACACGTACAAAGTGAGTGACCACTACACCCACTCACGCGTGCGCAAAATGGCAAAGGCGGGAAAATAGTTCTCGTATAAATAATATTATCCGAACAGTTATTTATAGCGTCTAAAAGACGATTATACAGCTACTTCAGACAGCAGAAAAAGCATTTTTATCAGGAAAACTAATTTATTTATTTCAGTTTAATTTAATTTAATTTTTGTAGTAGGTATATAATATCAAAAAAATTAATCACACTACTGTGTGTTTTCATGGTAAAATGAAACATTATGAAAACCCATATACTGAAAACCGTTTTTACGCCCAATAACATACCTTTATGAATTCATCTTTGTGTGTACGTTTTAAGTCTACGTATCAATTGCGTTGAAGTTACGTTACGGTGATTTTTAATAGAAATTTCACGATACTTCAACGTCGATTTAAGGTATTAATACAACGTAGATAAAAAGTATTTACGTGACGTTGACTTAACGTTGACATAAGGTAGATTCTACGTAGTCGTAGTTGATCTATCAAATTTCGACGTTCCATCAACGACACCATGTTGCTTGGGTATTCTCATTACTAGTTCATTATTATTCAATAATTAGAACCGTCTCGTAAAAATGAATCAGCTAACTGAATCAGAAAGATTACAAATTCTTATGATGGTTGGTTACGGCGATAGAAAACGCACGCATAAAGAAGTTTGCCAACTCTTCAATGCTGAAAATCCTGATAGGAATCCTATAGTGAGATCTACTATGACCAAGACTTTACGACGGTATAATATCACTGGGAGTGTTAAGAACCGTCGCAGAAGTGGCCGACCAACAACAGTGGCTACAGAGGATAATTCACTGGCAGTATTAATGGATGTAGTTCATCAGCCCAAAACATCAGCATATCAGCTTGCACTAAACCATAATAAATATTCAAACTCAGTTACAAAGTAAATAAAATAAGCTTTCAAATGATATATCACATGACCCATCTTGCTATTTAAAAAAATTCAAGATGGCGGCCGTATCAAAAAATTATTGAGCAAAAAAATTTTTTGATTGTGTCAAAGTAGGGTATATTTGCCGGTTAAAGAACCTCCTCCTTTGTCAAGGAGGAGGTTCTTTAACCGGCAAATGGGTGACAGTTCCTCAAAGCAATTGTGGGCGGAGGTTCTGTCACCGGCAGATGGGTAAGCGTTCCTCAAGGCAATTGTAGGCGGAGGTTCTTCAACCGGCAAATGGTTGACAGTTCCTCAAAGCAATTGTCGGCAGAGGTTCTTTCGTACGCGTTGCAGGAGGCAATTGTATATGCATTATACGTGTTATCCTTGGTGGTCTTAACAGTCGTAACGTATGCATCATACTGACCTGTATCATTTACCTGTACTGCATTCTATAGACATCGTATACATTTTAAACCAGTTTAGTTTAGTTGCAAGAATTTTGACCCTTAAATACCGTCTCAAGGTTGTCGTTGTATTGTATAAGAGGATGGGTTTGAAGTTTAAAGTATTACACTGAAAAACGTTCCACACTCGCAGGGCTCTCGCGTAATTTTCTTCCGAAACGTGTTCATCGTTTAAAACATCGTAAAAGTCTATGCGATCAGGTAACTTCGTAACATCGAGTTTCTCAAAAGAATCCACAAAAGAATAAGGAAAAACCCCTTTTGACGTATTAATTCAAATTTTACATCGTCCGGGTAGTATTTTCTAATTTCTGAACATTTGTCATTTTCTAAATACGATCCGAGTTTTTCCAATGACGACGCCATAAATCTAAACGAATCGACGAATCGTAACTTTATAAATTGTTTATAGCTTTTTCCTTTAGAATCGGTCAAAACATCTACCAACACTTTTTTGAAAACGAAATGTATTTTTCTTTATTTTGAGCAATCACGTCTACTTCTTCCTTATTCAAAGCGATTTCTTTACGAACATGTGACAGTCGTAATTAGATAGGTTGTGAAAAAATATCGGTATAAATTTAGGAACTTTGTAATTTAAATTGCACACCGAATGCGCGGGACCGCGATATAAACCGGTCATATGATCGTGGTCGTACACTTTATCATTAATTTCCATAAATTTTGTACATATGTGACAATAATTAGCGTTACGAAAAGATTCTTCTTGAAAATCTGCTAAAGGAATCATATCTTTCACGTCACTTATATATTTTTATAAATTTGTACAACGTCATTTTCTAACGTATTCATAAATGTTTGAGCGGCGTTTTTTCCACGAAACATTTTTAGTTTTGACAAACCATCGTCGTAACTACATTTAATGTAATAAGCGAAAGAATACGGTTCGTGTTCGTAACATCGTACCGTATACGATGAATTTTCCATGTCGGGGTTCCGGTTAAGGTTGTCGTCTTCAGCAATCGGTTTTAGCATAGCTTCAAAATCTGCATACACTACGAATGGAAGTTTCAATTGTTTTTCAACATTTTCAAACTGTAACAAGTTTTCTCTCACCTCTTTTCCATATTTGTTTATTTTCATCGCGACAGTTGGTAAATTTACTTTCACTTTGTTGCAATCGTCATTTTGATGTCGAATGAGATCTGTTTCGATCGAAAAATGTACTAAACATCCTTCACATATATATTTTTATGTTCGTTACGAGACTTTTGCGATGAAATCAAACGAGATAAGTTTTTGATCCAACAATAATGACTATTTCCCGAATCGTCGGTCACCAGCAGCAAATTTACATGGCGAGATTGTTTTTGTTCACAAACGTACAACGTAATTATAGTGTGAGTCATTTTTTGTAAAACGCTATTAAAGTTACTACTTACGCCGTACACATTTACTGATATGTTATTTAAACGTTCAAACGTCGGTACATCACTTAATTGTACTGGAAATTTTATATTTGAAAAATTGAATCCGACAGTTCGATAATCGGGATACGACGAAGTTCTTTGAGATAATCCTTTCGGTTCGTAAAAAGCAGACGTTATGGCCCACGCAAAGCAAGCGTTATCAGAATTGTGAATGTTAATAACCGCATGTTTTGTTTTAATAGCATACGGTAAATCTATATAACTCGATGCACTTATTGGATTATATTTATTCACATTAATTTCAATATATATAATATTTACTAAAGACCATCCAGAATCTCTTTCTTGAAATTCCGACATTTTTTGTTTTATTTCTTCCAAAAATGTTTCGTATATTTCATACAAGTCGGAGGCCATACTGATAATTTTATTTTTGGTATTAAACGATTTTATTTCACTATCCATTTTAGTCGACAAAAAATACACTCCGAAACATTCCAAATTTACTTTAATCGATTTGTGCAAATCAACGATGCTTTGTACAAGAGCTAAAACTTTTCCCGAATATCATGCCCAAACTCGTTAATATCCACGTAATGTTTATTACCGCTAACTCTATAACTCACTATTTTATTACCAAACGCGCCAGCAATTTTTCGATTCCGTCATCTATTATAACGAACGCGTTTTCTTATGCGCGTTACTTCGCAAATGTGCAGAGTAACACACGCTCGAAATATATACGTTACACATTTCACAAAGTACGTCACTTGAAGAGCAACCTTCATTGTCGGCACGACGTTTCTTAACGATGCACGATGACATTTGATGTCTTTTAAATTATCGCGTCGGGTAAACGTTTTTGCACAGTTTTCACATTCCATCTTTAACGACTTAATGTTCAACTTACGACTGAACTAGAAACAATACTGAACTCCTTCTTCAAACCCTCCCTCTTATATAGTACAACGACAACCTTGAGACGGTAATTAAGGGTCAAAATTCTTACAACGATGTATATAACAAACAACACAGGTCAATAGAATGAATACCTTCAGACAGTAATTAATTGTAAACATCAGAATTCTTTTAACGATTATTTTTGTCTGGTTTATAATTTATACCAAGGATAACACGTACTTCAATGCATATACAAAACACAGGTCAATGAAATGAATAGGTTAATAAAAACAACTTCCAGACAGTAATAAATTTTAGGCATCAGAATTCTTTTAACGATTATTATGGTTTGGTTTAAAATGTATACGATGTCTATAGAATGCAGTACATGTAAATGATACAGGTCAGTATGATGCATACGTTACGACTGTTAAGACCACCAAGGATAACACGTATAATGCATATACAATTTCCTCCTGCAACGCGTACGAAAGAACCTCTGCCGACAATTGCTTTGAGGAACTGTCAACCATTTGCCGGTTGAAGAACCTCCGCCTACAATTGCCTTGAGGAACGCTTACCCATCTGCCGGTGACAGAACCTCCGCCTACAATTGCTTTGAGGAACTGTCACCCATTTGCCGGTTAAAGAACCTCCTCCTTGACAAAGGAGGAGGTTCTTTAACCGGCAAATATACCCTACTTGTCAAATTATGTGAAATAGCTTCAGATTTGATCCCTAAAATTTCCAGAATGATGCCTTCAACCGTTTTGGCTACAGAGCCTTGGTTCCATACATAAAAGCTACCCTGTATAAAACCACCGGTAGAGTAAGCTTGGATTTCCAGCCAACTGCTTCACTATAAACGATTTTGTGATTTAATTAATGAAATGTCAATTATCAAACACAACATTTGTCATTTAGATGGCTTACTTTGACAATATTAACAATTCCGTATTAAGTAACTGTGATATCCTATGATTAATAACTCAATAACGGCTCAACATAAAGACAATATATTATATTATTTTGAAATAAAAAAAAAAAGATCTCTTCAAAAGTATAATAATATACAGAGTGTTATATTAAAAAAATACATCATATTTTTGTTGCGCTCTGTAAACGGCGAGTAACTGAACTATTGATGGCATTTTAAGAAAATTCAGTTAGAACCATATGACTTTAATGTATAACATTTTTTTCTACGAGCAATAATAACGATAATAAGGAGTGGGTAATTTATAGTTAATAACCCTGTACAATGTTTTTGATGAATTTTTACACTTAGAATTGAAATCGCCACCCCTTGACGGTACTTTGGGGTAATTTGTTGCCAGCGTTATAAGAACTAGCTTACAATGACCTACATATAAAAAATTTACGAGGGTACACTTGAAGTTTTAAACTGCTTAGGTTTTCAAAAATCAAGAGTTAACAAAGAAGGAATTTTCAAACTATTAAAAATTTCCTTCTGAAAACTTTATGACACATGAACTCTTTAACAAAATATCCTAAAATTTGCACCGTTGCCGGTTATATCGGAAAATGACATCATCCTTGTTATTTTAACGGAACCTCCTTGATGTTTACTTTATTTTCAGATTTCTTATCAAATTTTAGGACAACTTTTGAAATTTTTAAGTATTCCCGCATTTTTCCAATTTTTCAACGGTCTTACACCTACCACTCTTTCAACCGGGAATATCAATTCATTTTCTCAACCCGTAGGTAAGTAAATGTGTCGAGTGGATACCGGCGGTTGCTGTGTTTTGTGTTTTACTATTTTTACTTGTGATGTCATGACGGGAGTCAAAAAGAAGACGACAAAAGAGCAGTGGCGGCTTGTCCGTATGGTCATTTCGTCAATGACCTTCCAAAAATTTTGACAATATATAAAAAAATATTCATTATTACGTGTTTTATTAAAATAGGTAATTAAGTCGCAAGTACAATAACTTAAAATTTATCGGCCGTCGTTCGTAATTCATCCTCTTCAACCTTGTGGGCTGGCGGTGCGAATTGTCCTCATTGAATTAGATCTACCCGGAAAAACTCGAAAAACGTGCAGCGCCCGAACAAACGCGAACGTCCGAAACAATAATCAACTTTGGGTCATGAGCCGGATCCCGCAGTTTACGTTATTTATATTGAATAAGAATTTATATTGATATGTTTTACTGTTGTTGTGTTGTTTTGTAAAAATACTATTTTTGATTAGCGTGTGCATGCGCTATAATAGAAAATGTCGGTAGTGCAGAAAATTAAACAACTAAAAGTGCTAACAAACTTTATTTTACAAAATTAGTTGAGTTCAAGGCAAATGGTCGTCCTTTGCCAGAACTAAGTTTACGACAGACTAGCAAAGACAAAAATAAAGATGTTCATCGAAACTTTCGCAAGGTAATGTACGATTTAGATAACTGGATATGTGGTTGTGAAGTATCAAATGTATTTTACTGTTTTGTTTGTTTATTATTTTCTAAAGACTCGTCAGACTCGCTATAGTCCAAATCCGGTGTCAGAGATTTAAAACATTTAAAAGAGGAAATAAAAAACATGTTTCGTCTGCAGAACACATGAAATGCTCGGTAAATTTTGCAACCGTAGGAAATGTTGATATTCGTACACAGCTAGACAATGCTTACAGAAAATCCCTTAGAGATTTTAATGAGAATGTTTCGAAAAATCGCTATATTTTGAACAAAATTGTAGATTGTATAAAATTTTGCGGTGCATTTGAGTTATTTATATTTTTTTAAGTATGATGACCACGAGCCGCCACTGCAAAAGAGATACCCCGGTGAAATAATTCTCAAGGAAAAGCGTAACCGAAGGTGGAAATTGCAGTCAATCAACAACTTGGAAGAAATCCGAAAAGCGAATGTCACTTGAAGGAATATACAAGACGAAGAATCTCATCGATAGGAAGTTGGAGTTGTTAAACAAAAAAATTGTTGAAGAAAGAACCAGCAAGCAGACCATCAACAGAGTAGCTGATGTATTGATTGAAGAGCAAATGAAGAAGGACTTTCATATCAAGCAGTTGAACGCGTGAATGTATCTCCTTTCGAAGAGTAATGTGTACAAGATAAAGTTAATAGAGAAAAGAAGAATTTCAAAATGGATACGACTGATTCTGATAATAAGGTGTAGTGAGTTTCCGAAGCAGAGCCAATTACCTCTTAAACAGGAGAAGGTAGCGATTGACTTGAAACACCACGATTCTGGTATTGGTCGTACTCGGGAGAGTCCACTCAAAAGGAGACAAAGGATTTTGAATTGCAGATTCATCCCAATAACCAAGATTGCAATGGATATTTCAAAGAAAACTGATTACTGTCTTTGGGAATGGCAGGAAAAACGACTGAGTTGTTATTAAGACATTAATAGATAAGGATCTTTCCAAGTTCGGAGAAAGACCGGAGGGCTAGATGATACACACAAGAGAGAAGTTCCTCCTTGCTATATGTACTTTTAGATCTTTTAATAGTTTGCTTACAATGCAGCTAAACATTGTCTACCAGAGAGAGGTGCGAGGTAAAATTTGAGAAGACGTCAGGAGTAGAAAACAGAATTGAAACGGAAACGGAGGCTGGGATCAGTTAATAAAACCACCCATTACAATGTGTGCGCTTGCTGCAAAAAGAAGGGACACGCACTAGATTCTTACAAGATTTTTCCCAAGAACGGTGTTGATAAACAGGCGAAAGTTGGTGTGCGAGTTCAGGGAAAGTTGACCATCCTGTGACCACACAGGTTTCCGAATTAACAGTCCGTACGTTAATTCTGCCGTAACCGTGGAGAACATTAAATGCTTCCATGAATACCTCCCCAATCTTATCAAGTCGTCCTTTACCACAGAAGATTTCTCAATGGAAAGGAAATAATTCGAAAGAAAGCCGTGCTTACAAAATTTTAGAAGAAACTACTCAGAACCAGAAAGTTGGTAATTGTTGGGAAACGGGATTGTTGTAGCGCGAAGACAATGGGAAAATTTCCAGAAGTGAAGCGGTGGTAATGAAGAGGTTAACCCGGCGTTCAATTCTTTGTACAAGAAAGAAAATAGAGGGCTAGGGTTATATATAAAAAAACTGAGGCCAGCTGAAATTAAAGTTAGAAACAGAAGGACGTGGTTATATTCTGCAATTTGAAGTAGGAAACCCAAACAAACCGGAAAACTTTCTCCTCGAGTTTGATGCAACGGTGAATGTTTCAATGACCACCCACTGAAGAGACCTGATTCCATCTGTCTTCTCCAGTCGGTGCTATGGCATTTCCGGCGTAACAGATTGTACTAACCGGTAACATAGCAGACATGCTCCACTATGTAAAGATAAGAAAAGAAGTCAGCGATTCCTGTAAAGAATTGCAGACGAATCCAAAGGAGTAGATCGTTACCCAATGGAGGTTATATTTAGAGCAAGTTCCTCTCCTACATCTGTAATTTATGTCAAGAATTTGAATGCTGAACAGTATTCACATATTTAGCCGGAAACCGTGAATATAATCAAGAACGATTTCTACGTTGACGACTATCTGATGGAAGGTAGCACGGAGAAAGCCGTAATTCTGATTCGAAAAAAAAACATCTGAAATCAAGTCAGTCGAAACTCGGAACGCGTTCTGGGTCTACGGTAGGATCCCATTGAGGATATTTTCACATTTGTCGTCGCACGTTTTGGTCTGATACCAAAACAGTGCTTAGCCAATCGAATTGGTGAAATTTAAGAAAGTGCAAGATGGGTACCAACAAAGATAAATGTGGCTGATGTACCCATAATATTCGACAGCAAGATCAACTTTGATCGTAACAATTGTTGGTATTCAGGTCGGAGTTTTTGAAAAGGGATCTATCGGTGTGGCCCAAAGAAGAGAAAAAAGACTTTGAAAGTTCGATTTTTAGTACTTTAAAACAAAATGGAAGCAACGTGTCTGCCAACGACACTATTCTTTAAGACTCGGTTTTCGTCTTATCTGCGGCTACTGAGAGCAACTGAAAAACAAAGTCTTTAGATATTAATAAGTAGATATGGACCCAGTATCCGCAAGAAGATCTTATATGCTTGATGCTTGATCATCCTCCAACATTGGTGCAAAGGATATTAGAGTTGCGGAGATCGAGGTAGTATGAATGCGGTTTAAGAACTACCCAACAGAAATAAAGTATTTGAAGGTTTGTGTTCCACTGGAGAAAATAAGCTCGCATCCGGGATGAAAATTAAATAATGGGAATTGACAATAGAATTGGAGCCGTCACCGGCATCCCTCAAGACATAGCTTGTAACGTTACCCTCTCAACACCATGTGACTGAGTTCATTTGGACCTGGAGCATAAGAGAAACGCTCATCAAGGAATTGAGACGGTGTTGAGCAAAATTCGGGATTGGATTGTCACGAAAGACACAAAAAGCAGAAAACCTATCACCCTGAAGAAGGAAGTCCTGCCGTACCTACGCCTTGTAAGTCACCAATCTCCTTTCAGTTATGCTGAAGTGATCAAACGACGGCACAGTGATAAGGGTTATAATTTTAGAAAATCTAAATAGTTTTTTTAACTGAAACTCGTTCACGCACCAAATTATTTATTAAATATTCGATTAAAGTGTAACTAGTTTCGGCCGATAGTAGGCCATTATCAAACGTTTTTGGAAATCATTGTAAAAAATTTTTTGCTTACCTAAAAATTCACATTGCGAGTGTATATTAAAAAAAAGTGGATAACATTTTAAAAATTTTAAATATACTGTGACGGTATTATTTCGCAAATAAACGAAAATTCGGAATTAAAAATTGATTTACAGAGCAAAATTCTCCTATAATATAGACAGCCGTGATTACACTTATGCGTTGAAGATGAATTTTTGTGTTGTAAATTTTTGTGGGGATTTTAGTTATTTAAGATTGCCGATTCCGACAATTTGTCTTAATTTTTCGGGAAAATTTCCTTATCAGCCGGTCGCGGAAGACATACCTTCATTTCCTATTTGCTGACCGTTGTGAAAGGTGTACATGGAAAATTTTGTCTAAAGTTTGAACAGTTAGACATGTGCTCTATAATATAAATTGTAGTAAAATCATCCCACTCAACTAGGGGATACGTTTTTCGCCTACTGTTCATGTGTGAGTACCTTTTTACTACCTTTTGTTTTAATGGAATATTTGCTATCATGCTTTCTATCAATTGCAGACACTTTTTTTCTTTTTTATACCTGTTGGTTTCTTCGTATGTGCTCTGTTTTCTCCTATGGATTCAATAATGAATAGGTTAATGGATCATTAATTATGGTTATGCTGGCATGGAGAATAAACCGAAAATTATAAAATAACGAGATTGGGTCTGGTATTATCATTAGCGTTGGAATTTGAACCTACCTTGGAACCTCTTTCTGGTCAAGGACACCACTCAAGATAAACCTGTTATCTGGTTTTTCGTGAGCAGCCTAGCAACTGTTATCAACGGAGTCCATTTTGGTTCTTTCCTTTTCTTCATTGGACAATAAATACTGGATTTGGATACGAAAGCTGTCACATCTGTCTATGAACGTCCGAACACCGAAAACTTCCGATAGATACACGATAATAATAACACTATTCTGGACTTCCATTGTCTATATTATTTTAATAGAATAAACACAACGTTTCAATTGCTATTGAATCTGCAATCGTCTTCAGGTAAATACTAACAAACTTAAAGACTACTGTAACTTATATACTAATATAAAGTTAGGAAAGCGATCAAGTGTACAAAGTTAATGAAGGGGGACGTTACCGTAAACTAAGATTAGTCAGGCGTCTAATTAAGGGTTTCTACACATTGTTAATCTCTACGCTGGTTTGACTAAAGACATTTTTGTTGTTTTCGATAAACGCTGCTTCTTTAAATTTTCTCTTGTACCAGTGCTCTTTTCGGTGTATAATTCTTGCCTCCGACCATTTCATTTTGTGATGTTTTTCCCAGGAGTGTTGGGCAATGCCGGATTTCAAAGTCTCTCCTCTCTGCGTATGGGTTTTATGTTCCTTCAACCTGATATCTAAGGGTCTTTTAGTTTCCCCTACGTATGACTGGCCGCATTCACATGGGACTTCGTAGATGCAATTCTTGGAGTCACGACTATTGTCTGGTCTAGTTTTGGAGATCATGCTACCAATAGTTCTTGATGATCTGAATACCGTGTTAATGTCATAATTTCTTCCTATTCGTTTTATTTTCTCAGATAATCCTTTGACATATGGAATGGTGAGTAGTGTTTTGGGTTTCGCTTCAGTCATGGCTGGTTGGTTCTTAGAGAGTTGAAGAACAGTTTCTATTACTCGTTTCGGGTAACCATTTTGTATAAGGTCTCTTCTGATGTTCTTGATTTCATCTTGTAGTCCTACCTCTGTATTACATAGTCTGTGAGCTCTATCAACTAAAGACTTAATAATCCCTTTCTTTGTTGTTCCACTGTGGTTGGAGTCGTAATTCAGATATTGGCCGGTATGAGTTGGTTTTCTGTAAACTGATGTCACAATATCCTCATTGTTTCTTTTTGTAAGGACGTCCAAGAATGGTAATGAGTATTCCCTTTCTTTCTCCATGGTGAATTTGATGGATGGCTTGATGTTATTCAGGTGGTGTAGAAAAAGGTCTAGCTGACGGTCGCTATGGTTCCAAATTATGAACGTATCGTCTACATATCTGAGCCATAATTTTGGTTTAAATCTCGCTTTTTCCAGTGCTTGGACCTCGAACCAGTTCATGTAGATGTTGGAGATCACTGGTGAGAGAGACGAACCCATAGGAAGACCATTGTCTTGTGCAAAGAATTCGTCCTTTAATCGGAAATATGAGTTCCTGAGGCAGCATTGCAGAAGTTCCATTATCCCCTCAACCGGTAGCATAGTTATATTATGTAATTCCTCGTCCTCTAGTAACTTCTTCTGAATAATTTCTAAAGATTCTTCAACCGGAACATTACTGCCCAGATAGCAAGGCGACGTCACTATTAAGTGATAATTCGTCACTGACGTCGCCCACCCAAAAAAGACGTCTATGTGTCGTCATATCTGTGCGGTACTTTTCACGTGTTCTGAAAAGACGATATAATGACGTCAATGTGAGACCTGTTTACGACTTTCGATACCTGTCACGTCTTATTCACGTATTTATACGTCACGATTTTCAATATAGACCTTTGCTCGACTATGTTCATATCTTTACCCACAAAATAAATGAACCAATCTTCAGGTGGCACAATCACACAATTACTATGGAAGTGCAAGTTTGAAAATCGCTTGTAAATAATAATTCGAAATACACGCACTCTCGCCACGGAATACAATATAAACATGCAATATAGGACATTGTGTGCTTGCGTTGTAATATTGAAGGAAATTTTCATGTACAATATTGTTCGCGGGTAAAATCATAAATAATTTTATTTGTGCGCATATATTCCACTAGTGCGCACGCGACGAATTGGTTTTGTTTTGCCGCCGTGTTTTGCATGCAACGCTCAACGGTTATCGTTAACGCGCCATTATTCATTAACGTACAACGCAAGTGTGGTTTAGTTTAAGGCGGTTTTATCCTTGCTAGGGTACTCATTTGTTGATTGTGAAAATTTTTATATTTTCAAGCAATAAGTAAGTATTAAGCATGTTATTTACAGTAATGGGTATGTTTTGTAGTATTCATAACCTTATCCTGTATCTTTATATCTACATATAGTAAAAGATATTGTTTAGTTTTTTATAATAGTAATTTTGTGTTATTCAGACATGGCCATATTCGCAGGCGTAGAGTTTGCAGCTTCGTGTGGAGGAGGTCTTGCCTTGGTGCATGTTAAATGGTTTACACCACGTAAGCAGGAGGTTTTCTGGCCCCCTTACAAGTCACAAAACCTTTACCGAAGAGCACTTGAATTTGGTGAGGATCCTGGTGAAGCAAATACTATTTGGAAACTATTCCCAATATCTCGTTGTTTTTTTGAATGTGGTGAGTAAAATATTGTTTGTTATGTTTAACTTCTAGACTCGACTATATGACCACAGTATATATCTACGAATGACTGGAGCATGTTTTTTAATTACTCAAGCAGCTGATTTAGCAAATCGGTTCTTCTTTTAAAATACCCAAGCAGTTACATATTTGAACAATCTTTTCCTGCACTTTAAATTACCGTTTCTGTCAACGACCTGGCAGCATTGTTCACCGATGCTACTCTGAACGAGTAGCCCCGATGCTTTCAGTACACATTTGTTTGTTTCAAAAAAAGAAGTATGTTTATGTTTTAATCAATTGTTGACCTGTGTAAGGATTAGGTAAACACTAATGTTTATATCTGATTTGAGCAGTACAAACGATGTTTTTTAATTTGCTTATTCGAGTAGCTGTTGTGAGATGCTCAACCTTGTTCAAAATATTCAATATATTCGCAGAGGAAGTTTTATTAAAAACACTTCCTTAAATATACAAATAAAGAACTTACTTACTGTTTTTAATTGTAGGATAGATTTCTTCTATAATAGTTTAATTTATGTAGATAATCTGGATAAGTAAGTATAATTTGTAACATTATTAATCTTGATCATCTATATAATTGTAGATCCAGAACTATCTTCTGAAGACAAAGAGGAAACAATAACACCAACAACTTCCACTCCTTATCGAGTTACGATACATTCAAATCCCATTTCTGAAAAATACCAATACAGTACTTGTTCACCGACGACATCTGGACAAAGTGCTTCACAAAATTTAACTTTGCAAAGTTCATTCCCAAGAATTTGTGAACGACCGCCTTCCCGCGTTTTAATGCAGAATAAAAGTATTTCTACACCCGTAATATCCGAATCGAAGTGTAAGAGTAATTACAATGTTGAATTATGTTTGCAATAATTGCAACAATTTTTAGCTATTCAAGAGGCGATTTTGGAAAAATTAATTCGTGTGGAGGAGCAGAATGAGCAAATTATAGAGCGTCAAAATAGAATTTTACACCATTTAGAGTCTTCTACATCAGCACCGCATCTTAATAATTCTAGTTCAGTATTTCGAAGTGTGCCTGCAGACTTTCCTGTGACATTACCCCTTCATTCTGATCTTGAGATTGATTCATTAGAACAATATTTAAGTAATGAAACTAAATTATTTCAATTGGTATGAAACTTGAATTTACATTAATAATTGCAACATACGTACTACTTTTTTTAGTCTGCTTATTTGAAAAGTTTAGGAGGGAAAAATGCAATTGGTAAAACCAATACTGCTCTCAAACATCTAATAAGTAATGAATTTGCAACACAATACTCATTCTTTGGAAAACGCGGACAGAAACGAGCGTTTGCAAACTTACATCTAAAAGAAGCTTTAGTTCGTAAGTGTAAAATCTGTGTGTTAATGTATTTCCCTTATGTTGATATTCATTTCAGGTGCAGTGAAAAGCACTGGACAATTCACCGAACAGGAAATAGAAAATGCTATCAAGACATGGTTGAAGCATGCACCCCAACGGTTTGCTAGAGATCAGAAGAATAACGGAAAAAATTCAATCCAAACAGAATAATTAACTGAGTTAACTAAATAAGTAGTTTAGATTTCTAATAATTGTAAGTATTTTTAAATATGTTTAAAAGAGAAAAGCTATTGTTACAAAAGGCAGATGTATAGGAGAGCATCCAGAGTATTTGCAGATACTATTGTACAAATACAAAATGTAGAGATAAAACATTACAGTTTGTCAAATGAAAATGCTCATAGCGCTAATTCTGATTTAGATGTTCAGACACAATCTTCCAATCTTGAGAACGATTTTTGAATAGAATTGATTGTGGTGTTACTATAAATACCCCAAATTTGAATAGTTTAAATTTTTAGATGTTCCTAATGTAAATAGTGTTAACCAAAATGTTGATAAGTACCATTACAAAGATTTAAATGAACAGGGCAGTAATGAATGCAATGTGGTAGCTGTAAATCCTGACAATAGTTGTCAGCCTAAAGTTACAAACTTTTACGCAGCTGGTTTGTAGATTATAATATTCCCCAAGTAGCTGCTACATCGCTGCTTCGTGGTCTGTCGTATTGGCATAGTGATTTACCATTAGACTCGAGAACGATCATGAAAACTCCTGCTAAAATAATTACTCAAAAGTTGGAAAATGGCGAATACCATCATCTGGGATTGCTATCAGCATTGATAAATTTCCTCGCTCGATGTCCTGATTTTTGCGAGAATACAATATGCGTTAGTTTTAATGTAGATGGACTTCCGCTTTTTCGCAGTTCGAACATGCAGTTGTGGCCAATATTAGGCCTTATAAAGAATATTAAAAGTTGCCATGTATTTGTAATAGGTTTATATTGCGGAACTTCAAAACCCATTCCATTGAATTTGTATCTAGAAAAGTTTGTGGATGAAGTACAAACTTTATTAACTAATGGTATTGAATTTAAGTGTAAAAAGTATAGATTAGCCATTCATAGTTTTATATGCGATGCACCAGCACGGGCGTTTATTAAGTGCATCAAGTCACATAGTGGCTATTCGTCATGTGAAAAATGTACGATTGTAGGAACATACTTTGAAGGTAAAGTTATTTTACCGAATATAACATCATCACCTAGGTCTGATCAGTCCTTTCAATTGCAACATGATGAAGATCACCACTTGAATATATCACCATTAACTAAATTGGAAATTGGTCTTGTTTCGAATTTCCCGATCGATTATATGCACTGCGTGTGTTTGGGGTAACTAGAAAATTACTGAATTTATGGATTAGTGGCCCTTTAAAATGTAGATTACAGTATCGGTGCATTAACCTTATTTCTGATAAATTGTTGAACTTGAAAAGAATGATTCCTTTTGAATTTAACAGAAAGCCTAGAAGTCTTAGTGAGTTGGCTAGGTGGAAAGCCACTGAGTATAGATTGTTCCTACTTTATTTAGGTCCTCTTGTCTTGAAAGATGTTGTGGATCTGGCAGTTTATGAACATTTCCTATTGTTTCACTCTGCAATATCTATTTTAGTGTCAAAATATCATATTTTAAGATTTGGTTCTGGGTTTGCAGGAAATTTGTTGAACGTTTTTGTCGAACATAGCAAAACCTTGTATGGCTTACAATTTTTAGTGTACAATGTACATATTCTTTGCCATTTAAGCAGTGATTGTGAAAAATACGGGGTTTTAGACGACTTTTCTGCCTTCCCGTTTGAAAATTTTTTAGGAAAATTAAAGAGATGTGTAAGAAAACCTGATAAACCCTTACAACAAATATGCAAACGTTTAATGGAAACAAATGTATTTGCAACCGATGATAAAATTTTGATAAGTAATGCTGCAGTAATAACATTTGAAGGTGAACATTTTCAGGATTTATTGCCACCTGCATTCTTAAGCTGTAAACAATTTACAAAACTGTATTGGCATGAATATGTTTTAACTGTGAACCGAAGGAGTGTTGCTGACTCCTATTGTATTCTAAAAAATGGTATGACTGTACAGATTGATAACATCATAAAAAGTGAATATGAAGTAACTTTAGTATGTAAAAATTTTTTAACATATGATCCTTTATATACATACCCTTTGAATTCCAGGAGGTTACATATCAGTGTGGTTAAAAACCTTGCCAATGAACCAGTATATCACTCACTGAATGATGTGAAATCAAAGTGTTTGTTATTGCCATTTAAAGAAAATTCGTTTGTAGCATTCCCTTTGATACATGCCTTATGTTAGGTTAAATTTATTTGAATCGATTATTATATAGTTCTGTTATATATCTGCTTTTATTACGTGCTAATAAAAATATTAACATAATTTCTTCCATATTTGGTCAATTTTAAAACCCCTAACCATCTCCCAGATAATTTTAGGTCTTAGAATTTTTCTATTATAAAATATTTTGCAAAAACAGTACTACCGAAATTATGCAAGTGGTCATAATTAGATATGTGCGACGTATTTGTGACGTCTAAAAAATGACGTCAGTGGACTGTGTCTTATAACCTACTTCAGGACGTCGCTGCAACGTCAAAATTGTGACCTTTGCTGACATTTTTTTGACGTCAAAACGACGTATCATGCTATCTGGGTGTAGAGGCTTTCTACATCGAAGCTGACAAAACGATCTCGTTTTTGTAGTTCTATAGACCCAAGAACGTCTACGAAATGTCAGGAATCTTTGACAAACGATGGGCTGCCATCTTGAAGTGGTCGTAGAATTGGAAGTAAGAACTTGGCTAGTTGGTATGTGGGTCCATAACGAGAGCTAGTTATTGGTCGAAGCTGCATGTTGTCTTTATGTATCTTTGGTAATCCATATAAATGCGGTGGTTTGTTGTGGTGTGGCGTAAGAATTGTCCTTGTCCTTGTTAGTATTCACCTGAAGACGATTGCAGATTCAATAGCAATCGAAACGTTGTGTTTATTCTATTAAAAATATATAGACAATGGAAGTCCAGAATAGTGTTATTATTTCAAACATAACATTGTCTAAACCATTCAAACGTAAGATACACGCTAAGTTAATTCTTTTATGCATGTCGTTCATGATTCTTGTCGCGTTCTATGTATACGTACCACTGCTGGGAATTTAACAACGTACCTTTTGCGCGGTATAAAGAACTTGTAAACTAGAAAGATCTTTCCAAGTATCTGATTAATCTTGTGCGCTTTTAAACTATTTAAATAGTCGGCCAAGGTCCGGTACTTTCCGTAATTTGTTGTCAAGTACATTTATAACAATATTTGCCACGCGAACTCGGTGAATCGCTTGCATGGAATAATCGGTGCTACAACTGTCATAATTTCATAATAAACTAACCTCTTTGGGTGTTTGTGCCTCGAATTATTATTCGTGTCTTAACTCGCTCTTGTGAGTTATTATTATGTTATAACTATATTTTGCTATTAACTCTAAATGTATATTATCTATTGGTGTGTCTATGTATTTCTATGTGTGTTGATTGAAGTCTAGTCGCTATAATAAAATATATATTTCTATCAACGTTCTATCTTTAAATGAGATCAATTATGATTCAAATAATTATAAGTTTTACACATTTTATGTAATTAATTTGTTGTGGTTGGAGACGGGTTAATGTTTTCTCTTTTTATTATTTAATTTCCTTTCAATTATTAGTTTTCAAAATCGTTTAAAAAATACGTTACAAATTTTTACAACCAAAAATGCTTTCGAAGTATTTGACTTTTAGCTTAGTTGCACACCAAAGTTACAAATTCTTAAGCTAAAAAATTATAACTCATGCCCATAGATGGTTCCATAGGCCTTTTTTTTACAATTTAACTTTCAAGTACAAAGTTAATTCTCTTTACTTTTCACTTTTACATTCGTCATTGTAAGATAAAAATGTCACCACGACAACGTTCATGTTCTTACTTTAATTCCATTTATAAAGAAAAACAAAAATTACAAGAATTTAATATGTACAAAAATTTATATTTTAAATTTAAAAATTTCACTTACCTTTTTAATGTATACACTCACAATGTGAATTTTTAGGTTAGCAAAAAATTTTTTGCAATGATTTCCAAATGTTAAAATCTTTTTTGTAGTTTTGGTTTATAAGTTAAAACGTTTGATAATGGCTTAGTATCGGCCGAAACTAGTTACATATTAATCGAATATTTAATAAATAATTTGATGGGTTAACGACATTAAGTAAAAAAAACCTATTTAGATTTTCTAATATGGATCCCACCTTCAAGCATCCGGACACTCATCTCAAGGTCATAATTTTTTCGAGGCCTCCAGAAAACTGCAGCGATGCTTGAAGAAAGTAGACTTCGAGAAGATAATGAACATGAGAAATTTCAGAAAATCAAGTTAATCTTCAACCTTCCTGCAGGTCCCAACATTACTGAAGCGATTGAGCGTTTAGTTGAAGTAGTGAAGAAATAATTGATAATGACGATCGTGTAAAAGTTTTCTAAGGATACGACACTTTTTACATCGAAAGTACGCTGGATTCAAAACCACTTACGCACTCACGAATCTTAACGTCAAATCACATCGTAAGTTGAAGTAGTGAAACCGGGCCTGCTACCCTGCGTAAATAAATATGATAGGCAAGTTTTTGCGTATCCAGTGCAGGCATGCTAAACTACTGGCTGATAACTTTTGCAAGCATTAGACCAGCAAGTACTTGCTACTGCCCAGGGTGTGGATTCACTCAAGACAGGGGATTTGGTATACCTTAAGGATGAGTCCCAAGCGCAAAATATGTGGCCAGTGGGTTATATTTCGAAAGTGATTCAAGAACTGGACGAGGTCGTTCGAGTCGTGCAAGTCAGAGTAAAGTGATACGGACAGAAAACGGAGTATGGAAGACAAGTCTCCGAGATAACAACAAGTTTAGTTGTGTTCCCCTCTCTAAAATAACATTAACATTCCCAAAGTATGGGCAGGCCTTCGCCGGTATAAAGCAATTAATAAATACAAAATAGCTATAGCAGACCAACGATTCTTCAAAGTCGCTTCAGATTTGACCTGCCTCAGCTCATTTGCTTTTTCATTTATTTAATCGATGGTTACTTAATCAAATTGATGCAAGCCCAGTAGCTCGATAAATTCCGTACAACGTCGTCAACAAAACAATTAGTCAAAAAAAATTGTCAACGTGATCAAGGTAAATTCGTAGATATAAAATTATATTGAGCGCCATTTAATTTTTTGTTCGAAATAATGGAGACATGACCAAATGATTTAAACACAAAATTAAGAAAAATTAAGTTCGATTTATCATGAGTATTAATATGTAACAGTTACAACAAATACGATTTCGTTATACTTAAAATGAACAACGAACGACATTAAGAGATAACAAATTACATTTATCAGTATTTTGGATACATAAATCCTATACGCTCCGACGTTAATTAAATGCGAGATTAAACTTGATGTTATTTTGATTTATTGCTGATTGCTGAAGGCCGACATTAAATGCAAAGCGAAAAAACAAAGTCTGAAATTTAAAAAAGAACACGTGAAACACCAAACTGCTTACGGTCTAAACGTTGAATTTCAATATCAACTCTCTGGCTCCCATTGGCATAACGAACATTTAGTTACTATATCGGGAGAAAAGAGAATTCCATTAAAAGCAATTTTAAAATCGATAAAACAAAAAAAAAGTACTTAGAGAAAGCTTCCGAGGAAATACAAGCGATTTGTTCGGACCACTTTCGAGAGGACAATGTCGATAACGAAAAGCGTTATCTTGCCAGAAACCCATACACGATTTAACAGTCAAAAAAGTGCATTGAAAAGCCAACTATGCGTGCATAAGCGTAAACCAAATAAGAATTCATGTTACACATTACAATAGTGGCAATAAATAAATGAAAATTTTAAAATTTGAAATAGCCACATAAGTCCCCATTTTCTTAAGAAGTAAAGTAACTACAAATGAAAATGAAAGTACGTAGCTCAAAAGTTTATAGATAAACTTCTGACTACGAACTGACAATCAAACAACTTACCACATTTTGCATCCAAATCACTTCGTTCTTCAACATCGTTATGTAATGGAACTTCATTGAAGTTGAAGACATTATCTTCTTTTTCTCTTGAAGAAAGAGCTAAAATCAATGCATTTACAAAAAATTATCGAATCAATCTATAAAGCTTACCGATGATAGAATGACTCGATTTTAAATTCCTCTGAAACTGTTCGAAAATAGACTTAGACCAAGATAGCTACGAATATCTACTTGTAATAAAAAACTTAATTTTAAATTTCCCGCTTTATATTAAGTCGGTAGTGTGACCAAAGTTGGTGGTGGGGAAACAGAGGTGATCTGGTACAAGAACGCCATGATGATTATGGCTTTGTTTACGCCGACAGTTTAATACTCGAATCGAGGACTATATGTGAAGTTTATTTAAACTACCCGTTTTGTATTTTCGGTGTAAACACACAAATACTAAACTAGTTCGATACGTGTTGATCCATAGTACCGAACCAATTTGGTTCGAACCTTCGAATTGAAAAGTATATGGTGTGAAGACGTAGGATCGAAATAAATGTTAGCGGGAAAGAAAGTAAGGTTAAATTTCTCTTGTGGGGTTGTGGAAGTCCCAGCCTAAATTTATTTAATGTAGAAAGGTAATATAAATAATTCATTAAAATTGAAAAATTAAAATTAAAAATTAAAAAGTGAGGTTAAATACATACGAGACCAAGTTGAGATGGTGTGAACAGAGTATAAAATAATAATATAATACAGCGGTTATCTCTTGAGCGGCTGTTTTAAAGGTACTATTTCAGAAAATATAATCGTGCAACAATTTTATTCGGTTTAAAACGGAAAGTCGGACTAGTGGTACTGTTACAAATATTGAGTAATTTCGAACCTTGTTTAATTATAATTTTAATTGTAACATAAACTAAACAAAATCGATTTACAGAATAGCATGTATAAGAATTAAATCTTAGAATCGATTATGTGCAGACTGGCGATATTAAAGCGAAGTGTCGATTACTTGGATGTTTTGTTTAGTAGGTCCAGATACGCTGCTGCGTGTTTATTATGCTGTGGCACTGTTTTGTAGTCATTCGTTTTATCATTTATATGATGTTTATTAAAAAATCAAGAAATCTTAATTGCAAATCACAAGCAAAATTTTAAAATTACGGAAAACGATGTTTCACTTAAATATAGTTTGTTAAGTAATCATCGCTTTCAAATTCACAATTTAAAAATCAAATGACTTTGAGAAAAATAGATAAATACAAACGTTGCAATGAAGTCCGTCACGTGGCAAGTTTGGAAATTCATTGAAGACAAAGAAACAAGGGTTAAACTGTACGTTAGAAGCGATTTTAATTAATTCTGCCCGGCAATCATATAGATAAGTAGTACATATAACCATTGGTACAAGAATTACTATTGACTGTGCTTGCTCATAGATATTTTGTTTAGTTAGTCGACATTGTGTGTTATACTATCAATTTTTCGCTTTTACTCCACCTCGTATAAATAAAATTGGATAATCTTACACATAGTATAATCCATCACCACGATACTAAAAATAGAATTGTGTAGTGACATTTTACTAGAAAAACATAATAAACGTCTAAGAACATAGTATAGTGCGCCGCAATTTTCATTGTATAAGTGAAAAAAAAATAATTTATCGAATCGCCTGCTGTAAGTTCGTAAGAGGTTGTACAATAGCAAACAATCGACATCGACTTATGTAGCTGCTTTTACATACCTGTCGACAAAGTTACTTAATGCGAACCATTTGCGTACGTGATCTCTAACACGAGTCGACACTAGGTGTCGACAAACTTATACTTTGAAAAATAATTTAAATAACTTTTTCTAAAATGTAATTTATTATTGACCTTAAAACTTATACAATTACATTATTACTGTTACATAAGGATGAGGACTGATCCTGATCATTATCTACGACTTTTATTTAAACTATATTTTTAAATGAAAATTACTTTTTCTACTTCGTCAAATTTTAGATATTCCGTTAGTCAGGCAAACACGAACCGTTTCGGTGAATATGTTTTTATTCATAGAAGTATGTTTGTTGCCTTAAAACTCAAGATTATGTCGACTTCGTTTACTACCTGCACATACAACAGTGTATCTCTTGAGCGGCGACTTTGAACTAATTCTAAAATCGTAGCAATCATTTTATTCGGTTTAAAACTCACGACGTCACCGGAATGTTTCATCAAAAGCTGAATTTGAAGGGTGGTTCGACATATGCAATTTTAACGATTTAGAATATTCCAAAACCGCACTTAAACAGTTTCTCTTCCAAATGCATTTTTTTGTGGTTCACTAAATAGAATTTGTGGTGAGTTTTGTAATCGCACTTGCCACAAGTTGCTCGCCGGAAGTGAATTCTTATGCATCTCCCCAAATCATATTTTTCACCGAAATGTTTCAACAAGTGCAATTTTAAGAAATTAGAATATTTACTACTAAAACTGCTCAAATAGCATTTAAACTGCTTCTCTTCGGAGTGAATTCTTCCGGGTGACACCAAATAATACAGGTTGCGACAGAAATAACTCCCACATTTCAAAGAGAGATTGAAAAATAATAGTACGAGGTATCACGAAAAACTTTTTATTGCCCAAATGTTTTTTTACTTTTAGTTTTAAAAATTATATCGTCCAAATCATGACCGTGACGCCCGACACACATTGGAGCCGTTCTTGCAAATTTTCCATCACTCGCTAGCATGCTAGACAAAATTTCTTTAATTTCTTCTCGAATGACATCCTTTAGTTGGTCCAAAGATCGAAGTCAATCTTTGAAAACTTCGACCTTAAGGTACTACCGTAGAAAAAAGTCACAAGGACTTACAAATCAGACCACGGAACTGCCTCGAGGAAGAAGACCACTCGTCGCGGAAACATCTCCCGTAAAATTTTACGCGGGCGATGTGCTGTATAGGCCATACCTCCATTGTGCTGGAACCCGAAGTTCTCCAGATTGTGTTCTTCCCATACTCTACAATTTTCGGACGCAGAAAATTCTCCAATATATCGCAGTATCGATTTGAATTCACAGTAACTGTGACTCCCCTCTCTTCAAAAAAGTAAGGCCAATGACGCATATAGACGACACAGCACACAAACGGTCAATTTGGGCCATACCTCCATTGTGTTGGGACCAGAAGTTCTTTAAGTTATGCTCTTCCCCATACTCTTCAATTTTCGGGCGCAAAAAATTCTCCAACATATCGCAGTTCGATTGGAATTCACAGTAACTGTGACTCCACTCTCTTCAAAAAAATAAGGTCCAATGACGACGCCTATAGACGACACAGCACACAAACGGTCAATTCGGGCCATACCTCCATTGTGTTGAAACCAGAAGTTCTCTAGGTTGTGTTCTTTCCCATACTCTCAATTTTCGGGCGCAGAAAATTCTCCAACATATCGCAGTTCAATTGGAATTCACAGTAACTGTGACTTCACTCTCTTCAAAAATATAAGGTCCAATGACGACGCCTGTGACGACACAGGACACAAACGGTCAATTTGGGCCATACCTCCATTGTGTTGGAACCAGAAGTTCTCTAGGTTGTGTTCTTCCCATACTCATAAATTTTCGGGCGCAAAAAATTCTCCAACATATCGCAGTATCGAGTGGAATTCACAGTAACTGTGACTTCACTCTCTTCAAAAAAGTAAGGTCCAATGACGCCTATAGACGACACAGTACCCAAACGGTCAATTTGGGCCATACCTCCATTGTGTTGGAACCACAAGTTCTCTAGGTTGTGTTCTTCCCCATACTCATCAATTTTCGGGCGCAGAAAATTCTCCAACATATCGCAGTTCAATTGGAATTCACAGTAACTGTGACTGCACCCTCTTTAAAAAAGTAAAGTCCAATGACGCCTGTACACGACACAGCACACAAACGATCAATTTGGGTTGTCAAGAGGAAGAGGTCGTACTTGAAGTTCTCGACGGTTTTCAGCAGCCCAGTAACGAAAAATTAGTTTGTTAACTGTGTGGGACGCTCAGCCGCAAAGATCCATTTACAGTAATCTATACGTCTTCCCCAGTCTGCTGGAGACAATTCTTGACCAATCATAATCTTTTCCGTGCTGAACGCGTTGGAGACTGAGCAAAATCTGAACCCAGACCAAAATCGTTTTCCGGTCTACAACATTTTCGTTAGCACGAATGTGGGAGTTATTTCTGCTGCACCCTGTATTTGTTATTAGTTTTAAAATTGCACTTGTCGCCATCATGTGCGTTTTTAAGTTGTTAGAATGTTTGCTGTGGAAAATACACAAAATGAATTTAAACTTTTTCTCTTCTGACTGAATTCTTATGTCTCCCACCAAAGAATATTCCATGTTAGTTTTGTAATGGCACTTGTCACAGTTGAAAAATTATTTGCCGGAATGTTTCATCATGTGCCTTTTTGATGAATAAGAATATTTGCTACTGAAACTTCACAAATTGCATTTAAATAATTTCTTTTACGAGTGAATTTTTATGTGCCTCGCCAAATCATATTTCCGTTTCGTTTTAAAATTGCACTTGCTACAACTCAAAAGTTGTTCACCAGAATGTATCAACATATGCATTTTTAAGGAATTAGAATGTTTACTTCTGAAACTTCACAAATTGCATTTAAACCGTTTCTCTTCCAAATGAATTCTTATGTGTTTCACCAAAGTAGATTTGATGTCGGTCTTGTAATCGCACTTGTAACAGTTAAAGAGTTGTTCACCGGAATGTTTCTTCTTGTGCCTTTTAAGGAACAAGAATGTTTACTGCTGAAATTGCACATATTGCATTTAAACTGTTTCTCTATCAAGTGAATTCTTATGTGTCTAGTGAAAGTAGATTTGACGTAGGTTTTGAAGTCGCACTTGTCACAGCTGAAAGGTTGTTCACCGGAATGTTTCATCAAATGAATTCTAAAGGAATTATAACGTTTACTGCTGAAACTGCACAAACTGCATTTGAACAGTTTCTCTTCAGTGTGAATTCTCATGTGTTTCACCAAAGAACATTTGTCGTTGGTTTTGTAATTGCACTTGTTACAACTTAAAGGTCGTTCCACGGAATGTTTCATCATGTGTAATTTTAACAAATTAGTATAGTTACAGCTAAAGTCGCACAAAGTACATTTAAACCGCTTCTTTTCCGAGTGGATTCTTTTATGTGACACCAAATTAGAATTGTTGTAGGTTTTATATTCGCACTTGTCACAGCTGAAGGGTTGTTCACCGGAATGTTTCATCATGTGCGTTTTTAAGGAATAAGAATGCTTACCACTGAAACCGCACAAATTGCATTTAAACATTTTCTCTTTCGAATGAATTCTTAAGTGTTTTACCAAATTAGATTTGACGCAAGTTTTGTAGTCACATTTGTCGCAGCTGAATGGTTGTTCACCGGAATGTTTCACCATGTGCATTTTTAATGAATAAGAATGTTTACTGCTGAAATTGCACAAATTGCATTTAAACTTTTTTTCTTCCGAGTGAACTCTTATATGTTTCGTCAAATTAGATTTTATGTAGGTTTTGTAGTCGCACTTGTCACAGCTGAACGGTTTTTCACCGGAGTGCTTCATTATACACTGAAAAAAAAAAGATGTACTCAGTGTATATACAGTATAAGTAAGTGTTATTTAAGAAACTGGTGCTAAATTGCGTTATTTGGTTTTGTTTTAAAAAGATGATAGCCACGTTCCCAATTTATAAACTAGAAAGCGAAAACAAATGCTCACTTCGAGGTGTGTGAGAACTACAGTCACTTTAAGAATGTTTCTAGTTTTAGTGAACTTCGGTGTGCTGTACTGTACGTAACCAACCTTATTTAGCACTAATGCGGGTTTCTTTCAGTTTTGCATTTTAATTAGTTCATTACAAGTTCCTTCTTCGTCTATTTTCGACTTTAGTAACTCTCGTTGCTATTCTAGTTGTACATTCGCCTAAATATGTCCGCTTTCGCATAAAATTTTCGCTTTTACTTGTTATTTTGTGTTAATAATATTATTTAAACACAATTTATTACCTATAACACATTTCAAAAATTATCTGCAAACACAGTTTTGGTGGCGGTACGTGAAGTGTCCTTTATTAATAAGCTGCTTTTCGTTTTGAGAGCAATTCTTCGTCCAGTCGTCAATAATTAACATGTGTGTGTAGCACGCGTTATGTTGGTAAAAATTCAATTTTCGATTTGAAGTTATATTAAAGGTAATTCACCTGTTTCGCTAGACGCGGTTTAAGTAAGCTTCATCTCGAAATATTATGTGGTGTTTAAAGTACAGGAATTCATAAAAAAAAGTATTACGAATTTCCGCTTGCCGACTTTCGACCTTGAAGTTGCCGACCGTGTTCAAACAAAGTCGCTTCTGTATCTACGCGTACGATCCGACGAAATTCTTCGCTTCTTGCAGCCTATCGTTGCCGTCGGCATTTGAAAACTTAGTTGAAATGAAATAAAAAGGTTTTATATTCAAGTAATTTTGTAGATATTGTGAAGTGAATAATTCTAGAGTAATTATTTTATCGAAAAAGCGCATTTGAGTTTAACTATTGTACTCTTATTTATGTTGGCGTAAATTCGATTATTTGATACAATCCCAGGCCGTTACCTAATGCGATGTATGTTGTGACGAACAAGGTCAATTACACTTTTATTGATCGTGTTAATTTAAATTAACGAATGTAAAGCTATAAACACTATAACTTTTTTTTCGTTTTAAGATAGTTAAAAAAATTTAATTAGGGATCACGTGGTCAATAAGATTTAATTGTAGATTCTTGTGACAATCTTTATTATCATTATTTAGATTTTAGGATATTTATTCTTGATCATGTAGATGTTTCAAATGCAAAAAAATAAGTTAATTATATGTTGTCAGAAGCCTTTTTAATACATAGTTGATTATGTTTTGTGTATATTTTAAAAACTTTTCAGATTAGTGATTCTACTTTCAAAAAGTAGGTCCTAGAAAGTACCCCTTCAGATCGAGTTTCCGGTAAATAAAAGTTAATCCCCAAAAAATCATCCTCGTTTGGCGCCTTTTAACTTGGGCGCATTTCTTAATATTTGACGACTCGGCAATCTTCTAATTCGACCCAGGTTATTTCACGAAATCAGACTTCTCGCGAAGCACGCCCTTTTCCCTCAGAGCTACGTCACAGACCTCCAATTTCTGTTGCGTTTTTATTCATGATTTTACATTTGACGTAATAAATGCGTTACCCCTCTAACAATACCCCCATATGTGCACCTCTAAATACAAAATTTCAGTCGACTCGTACAACTCCTTCATATTATGACCGGTTTTTTGGACGTTGGCGCCACTGTGCGGTGTTCAAAATGTAGAAAAAACATATTTTTTTTGAAGAACCAATTAATTTAATTGGTCAAAGACCTTTAGTAAACTCAAACAATTAAATTCAAAACAAAATTTAAAATGAGCAAGCCGAAGTTCGTTTAATTTTTAATCCACATCTTATAAATAAGATGAAACTTAGTACATGATTTTACTTATAATTCCGAAGATCTTATTAGATTTTGAGCATAATTTCTCTAGCCAAAAGAAACGTTAACCTACACAGATTTTCGAATTTTTAGAATATTTTGAAAAGTATTCAAAAGCTTCAAATAAAAGTTGTTTGTAATGTAATTATACACATCTTTTGTTTAAACCATAAGTATTTACTGAGATATAATAATTACGTGACACTAATTGTTGTAACAATATCTTCACAAATATCAATTATACAAAAAAAGTTATGAAAGAAAGTTGTTGGAAATTCTATTGTCTATAACTTTGTTTGAGCCATTTTGGGTATTTCTGGAGATATTTCTAGTTTTTTTTTAAGTCACAATTACGCCCCTACCGGTTAAATCTACAAATTTAAAAATAAAAAACACCTTTTTACACAAGTAGAGAATGACTTAGCTATAGACTTGATTCGATGAATGTGAAGAATAATAAGATAACAATGTTGCATCCATTAATAAAATTTATTATCAATAAAATGCTTGAGTACTGTTTAGGATTTCATTCAATTTTTCTAAAACTACTAACTTCACTTTACAAAAAAATGATCGTTTCAAAAACCGACTGTTAATGTTTCTAGTGCAACCATAATTTTAAAACATCAGAGACTTATCAATTAATCAGTCGATCATCGATTGTTCGAGCAACTGTATTTACAATAGGTTTGTGCAACCGAGCATTAGTCTAGTATTCATCTACCATGCAACACAGAAAATAATAAACATATTGACATAAAATATAATTTTGTCAGAGGGTAGCATTCTAATAAAATATGTGCCAACAGATAGGCAACATATTTAGTAGAACGTTAGATAGAAAGAAGTTCACTTATTTTTTTAAGAAACTTGGTATGAATTAATTGTAAGTTCTTGTTTTGTTGATTATTTAGCAATGAAACCAAGGTAGTGATAGACAGGACAAGAATTACTATTAATAGCAAATATTTTATTCAACAATTCATGGTAGTTTAGTGTTAACAAAATTCTCTATTATTTAATTTATATCTAACTCAGTATCTGTATGGGAAGTTAACAACGGAAGCCCAACTTCAGTCGAGACACACGTATAAATTTTGTATAGAATTAAAATAAAGTGTTCAGAATTAGGTTGGACATAAATTTAAGTGGCAGTATAAAAGTAGTAGGTACAAGAGACACTCTCTGATGAATTAACTGTCATCGTACGTAATGTACAATGTTCAGAGAAACAACTAGAACCTTAATAGTGCCTTTTAAAAAAATAAATACTCCCATAGAATAGTAACATACTTTTTCGTATATTTTTTCTATTTCGGGGGTTTCGATCATATTTACTAGGTTCATTTAAAAAATAAGCATCGATGTCACAGTTGTAGTATTTAAGTTACGATGCACGCAGCAGCTTTGTTTTTAAGCCAAAATTTAATAATTTTATTTAATCCCTACAACAGTACGGGAAGAAGTAAAAAATATTTACCTGAATATTTGATTCATCGCACAAAGGGATGTCAGTATTAAATATCACGCACTCATCTCTGACAATTCCTTCAGTGTTAATTTCATTTTCGGTAACTTCTTGTTTAATTTCATCTTTAACGAGGGATGAGATTTGTTGACTTAATTGATTACATGTTTCATAGTTGTAGTCGACTTCCTCCTTGCATTTGTTGCATGCTACTGGGTTATCGTTGATGTTCAGTTCCTTCAACGAAATTTCGGAATGAAAATAAAACAACGTTTTAAGGCGATACTTACTTGTCCTGAAGGAAATTCTAACTTCGAATTCAACATTAAATCATTAGTTGGTTCAAATTCTGTATCTTGCTTAATTTTATCCAAACAAATTGCGCATGACATTCTTTACAGCTTAAAGTCACAGTTAAATTAGTAAAAGAAGAAATGCAAAATCAAAGCAGGATTCTGTTGTCAGTTTGTTTTGTTTTGAGATGCCGCAGAGCTGCCAACATCGTATTTGCTTTCCTACCTTCATTGGCGGAACATTCGAAGCGTAATTGGGTTGCTACCGAAGTGTCGGTAAACTTATTGATCATTTTGCAGTGATCGCAAGGTCATTGTAATGTAGAATGTAAAATTATGTGTATTGTTTAGTATTAGGATATATTTGTGTATTGTATACTATGAGGATAAATCGATATTAGGTGTACGTGTTAAAATCAAGTGAAAGTGAGGAGTAGATGGTTTTGAGCTACGATGATGGTGTGTAGTTAAAATAGTGCACAAAACAATGAATATGGAAATTTTCTCGTTAACCGTTTAAATACAGTGTGATTAACGTAGTCCGTCGGTTAGAAAGTTATCGGGACGCCATCTTTTGTTTATTTTTAATGGACTGACCGTTTTTACACCATATATGAATTCTACATTTAATTTTATGATTGGCATCATCATATTGTCGTGACATGTGTCATAGTTTTTGATATATGCAACATTTAATGCGAAAAGTTAGGTTTGCAGGAGCTTTTAAGAAATTCACTACTTTTGAACGACTGAAAATAAATAAATCATTTTTCGTGATTTGATTTCTAGAGGTTCAGCTGATATTTTAAATCGTCGCTGACACTTCTGTCGTATCTCATTTTGCCTACTGCGATCAAAGGCTGTCAAATACTTCATTTTTTCAAATGGCAGCTATACTGTTTCTGACGGTAGAAATCGATGTAAAATTAAATTTTAAGGCCAGTTTAATTAACAGTAACCATTGCTACTGTCTTTTTTGATGAAACTATGCTTTGTTTCGATTTGTTTGAATAATCGCATTACAAGTAAATATAGGCAACCACTAGTTATCAATAGATTATTACAATAATATTAATCCAAATGTTTCATGTGTCTAGTTTTTATTTCTATTTACTAAGTTGAAGAAGGCTTTGGAAAAAAACAAAATATTAATACTTACTCTCGTTATGTTATGCGTGGCATTTATGTTTCAATTTGTATCAGGGAACAATATCTGCATAATATTGTTTTTCTACTCCCACGATGCGAAAGTGACATTTTAAATACGCATCGACAGGATGTAGCTTTGTGCGGTTTAGTCACAACACGAAGTTGGCAACAACGGATTTTAGTCACGGGTTGAACTTGGCCTCAAATTAATTATGTCACTTGTCAGTTATTCAGGGTTAGTTTTAATTGTCAAAATGTTTCTAATGTCACTGTTCATTTTTTAAATATCTATAGACACTCGTAAATGTCTAAGTAAGAATAAAATGAATAAAACGCTAGTTTCTTTTTTGAAAAATAGTTATTTGTATCGCTGATCTTTTGCTTGTGTGAGGATGGTTTGCAGGACGAGGCGTTAGAATTTTCAGTTCCAGTAAAATCAGTTTCATTGACGATATAAACAAAATGTTTAGCCTTTCTCTTCTCTTATAAATGTTTAAAGAAAACTTTGTAAATAAACTTAAGATAAGTACAAAATTCACCGATGTAAAAGTAGCACAGCGTAATTGTAATCAACTAATTATGCATAGTTTAGACTAAAATTTGTGAATGGACGGCTTAATCCAAATATACCCTTTATGCAACTCGTGCTGACGCTGGCACAGTTTTTTAGTTTTTTGTAATTTTGTTCGCTATTGTAAACTTGGTAGGACACTATACTTTATTATAGGTTTAGAATACTCATGTTAAGGTCCCTGAATTCAAAAAATATTAGCGATTGATGAAGAGAAGCGGTTTTTTTAGTTCCCATAAGTAATCCGAATTACCCAAATAAGTTTTAGATGCTGATCTTTTACTGTTATAGGTTTTTTCCGTTTTTTGGTTTACAAGCGTTCATACACAAATTACTAAGACAACACATAATTTATACGTCGCTTCAACTAGTATTAATAAACATCTAACCATACGTTACACGTGCTCTGGGTCCATAACCTATTAGAATAAATTTATTTATAACATAGGGGGAGCTTCACATTCATTTTAATATTGATGTATAGGGTGTCCATTTTTCGACACTTTTGCATGGTATCTCGCTTATTCTTAAAGATAGAAACAATGGGCTACTTTTTTATGAAACTGAAGATGCCAGCAACATAATTTGCAAAGCTCTTTTGGTTCCTAAGTTACAGGGTAAATTTGAAAAGTGGCACTTTGAGACAACCCCCGTATTAGGGTTGTTTCTTAGCTTATTAAAAATGTGAAAACGCATTATTATAGAACGTCTTAATACGTTCGGTTTTTCAGTTATGAGGCAAACATATTTTGTTTAAATAGAACACCCTTTATATTTTTAACTAGCTAAATTGGGTATTTTGTGCTTTCCAAAATATATAATAGTATGTATTTATTTTCAAAACTAGCTGTAGAAATACAATTTTTATAAAATGAAATACATTTTTATATAGGCTATGGCGTTTCTTGATAAAACAAAACAAAAACGCGTTATGTTTATTATATAAGTAAACAATTACAAAAATTGTTTAAAATGGTTACCATTTTCCCTAATACAAAGTTCGCACATTTTGAGTGTGCGTTCTAATGCATTTAAAGTTATTACTGACCGCCTTTGTAGTACCACAACGCCACCGTGGTGGCTTTACATAATTCTAGTGAGTTCACGCTTACTATAAACTTTATTTTCTAAGTAACCCCACAACTTGTATGGAAAATGGTTTTCTAAAACGAGGCGTATCGTTATGGCATTATAAGTACCGTTGCGTCCTGCTGAAAATAGATGCTATTTAAACGAACCAATAGAACATTATCAATGAGTTTTAGTAGAACATCTTCCAAATTACCTAGAAAACGTTCTGCAGATATACCTCCTTCGTAGATTCTGTAACTTAGTTGTCATCCCAAAATTAAACACGCGACGCTGAAGCCAAAGCTACTCTGCTGTTCAACAAAGAAGATTTGTTGTTGCTTTTGTAACAGCATTGTTACAGATGAAGGATTGTTCAACGAAATGTTTCATCATGTGCGTTTTTAAGGATTTAGAATATTTACTGCTAAAACCGCACAAACTGCATTTGAACCGTTTGTCTACAGAGTGATTTTTCATGTGGCTCACAAAAGATTTGTTGTGGGTTTTATAATCGCACTTGTCACAACTAAAAGGTTGTTCATCGGAATGTTTCATCAAATGTATTTTTACATATCTAGAATGCCTACTGCTGAAACCACACACATTACATTTAAACTTTTTCTCTTCCGAGTGAATTCTTAAGTGGCCTACTAAGCAAGATCTGTCGTTTTGTAATCGCACTTGTCACAACTAAAAGGTTTTTCGCTGGAATGTCGCCTTATGTGCTTTTTTAAGGAGTTAGAATATTTACTGCTGAAACTGCACAAAGTGCATTTAAACTTTTTCTCTTCAGAATGAGTTCTTACGTGGCTCACCAAGTAAGATCTGTCATGAGTTTTATAATCGCACTTGTCACAATTGAAAGGTATTTCGTCGGAATGTTTCATCAAATGTACTTTTAAATAGTTAGAATTATTACTGCTGAAACTGCACATACTGCATTTAAACTTTTTCTCTTCCGAGTGAATTCTTATATGTCTCACCAAATAATATTTGACGTTAGTTTTGTAACTGCACTGATCACAGTTGAAGAAATGATCACTGGAATGTTGCATTATGTGCATTTTTAAGGAATTAGAATATTTACTGCTGAAACTGCACATATTGCATTTAAACTTTTTCTCTTTCGAGTGAATTCTTATGTGTCTCACCAAAGAATATTTAACGTTGGTTTTGTAATTACACTTATCACAGTTGAAGAAATGTTCACCGGAGTGTTGCATTATGTGCATTTTTAAGGAATTAGAATATTTACTGCTAAAGCTGCACATATTGCATTTAAAATTTTTTTCTTGTGTGTGAATTCGTATGTGGCAAGATCTGTCGTGAGTTTTATAATGGCACTTGTCACAACTGAACGGTTGTTTGCCGGAATGTTTCATCAAGTGCAATTTTAAGGATACATAATGTTTACTGCTGAAACCGCACAATTTACATTTAAACTGTTTTTCTACAGAGTGAATTCTTCGGTGGCGCATCAAAGAAAATTTGTATTTGGTTTTGTAATGACACTTGTCATAATTGAAAGGTTGTTCACCGGAATGTATCATCAAATGTCTTGTTAAAGATGTAGAATGTTTACTGCTGAAAACGCACAAATTACATTTAAACTGTTTCTCTACCAAGTGAATTCTTATGTGTCTCACGAAAGTAGATTTGACGTATGTTTTGAAGTCACACTTGTCACAACTGAAAGGTTGTTCGCCGGAATGTTTCATGAAATGTATTCTAAAGGAATCAGAACGTTTACTGCTGAAACTGCATTTAAACAGTTTCTCTTCAGACTGATTTCTTATATGGCTGGTTTGGTAATCGCTTTAGTCACATCTAAAGGGTTGTTCACCAGAATGCTTCAAAATGCACTGAAAAAAAGATTATTTCTAAATAAAGAATCTCGAATTGGGATAGTTAATACAAGAAAGCTTCAAATAAACTTTGATCTAGGTGAAGACGTAGTAGTTTTTTTAATAGAAAAAAATACTTTGTTCAAATCGTAATTGTTTGATTTAGACAAATAATGGTTTCACTTCCATGAATGAATCCAACAAATAACCGATTGTTGAGCAAATTAATTTTAAATAAGAAAAAGTTTATTTTGCCCAACAATCGTTCAAATTCATTCAATCGACGGCTGGCAAGACATTCGAGGGTATACAGTCACTCAGTGCATGGTATAATTAAGAAATATTTAAGCTGTGTGATTGACTGTTAGATTGATGTTTCAAAGAGCGCCATGTCCCAAATTAAAGTGAAATTTCCTCGCTTTTTAGCAAGAGAGAAACATTTCAAAATGTTTCCTTTCCGACGCCATAACTCAAAATGTTTCGGTCGCGGGATAAGACCAAAAATGAAGGGCGTCGAAAACTGTCTTTTATCAGGACTTGTAAAATTCTGTCAATCCAAGCGAATCCACTTGTTTCTGAAAAAGTCATTGTTGAGCGTATATCTCGAAAAATGTCGATTTTTCAAATTTGATCGAAAGGACTAAAATTGTAGTGCGCAAAATCCCCTGTAACGTTCGTTGAAATTTTCCCTGTAAAATAATCGCTAAGCCTTTATTATGAATATTTAAATTGCATTGATTTTCATTCACACGGAAAAATTATTTTTTGTTTGGTATTGTATGTGACATTTGTCCCATTTCCTCGTCTTGCACGGTTGCAAGTTGCGTCAGTTCATCGAATTCACCTTCAAACAAAATAAACTTGCTGTCTCCTTAATGTAGTTCAAATTTCATCATTTAGAAGTTCTGGTAGCGGTACGTGAACTAGATATGATAAGAATTGCCCTATTGCAGTTTTCAGTCAATCGACGATCGACCTTCGCTGATTTTAGTTACGTGTATAAAGAACCTATGAGACCAAAAATATATGAATTTCGAGTTTGAAGTTAGTTAGGGGGTGTTTTCCCAGTTTCGCATATATTCGAATTTCTTCATACCGAAAATTTAACCTTCAAAGTTTACTGGGAACTTAAAAATTCCTACCCAGTTTCGCGATAATACGGTTTTAAAACTGACAAACTGAAATTCGTATGTAGTAGAAACATTAAAAAATAATTTATTGCACTGACATCCCAGTTTTTTGCATTTATTAAAAAGAGTTATTTTAATACGACTTCTCGTCTTCGTGTTTAACGTCTCCGTACCGCCACAACAACGCTCTGGTTCATCTCCGCAATAGGCCGATTTCACCGTCAGCGTGTCCTTTAGGTATTTGTTTTTATTTAACTAAATATGTGAACAATACTGAAATTAGAAAGGGCTTTGAAACTCATTATGTAAATTATAAACAGTCACGAAGTGTTTTCGTATTTACCGGTGCGATTTGGTAAGTCAATGGAAAGTACCCTCGGAACAGGCTTTCAGTGAACAAAGCTATATAACGTCGCTACCTTGTTCGGCGCCCCTGACTATGACAAATTTATCGATTATTATTGACAATTTTGCAAAAACTTACTACGACTTTACCATTTCTCAAAGGTAAATCATCTCACAGCCTTCTAAGATTAATTTTACCAATCGAAAGCATCTTAAAGAGATTTTGAATAATAAATCACTAATTTATTAGTAAGTTTAGCGCTATAATTGTGTTATAGTTTTTCAAAAAGAATTAATCAAAGAATCACTTTAGCCTAAAAAATACTATATGATTCATAAAAAAAAATAAAGTTTCCGCTTAAACCAGAAGTCAGCCATTTTGTGCAAAGTTTGGAAAATACTCATCTTGTATACTTGTAAAATTTTTCTTAATAAACTTTTTGTCTATCATTGATAATAAAAGAGTAAATCAAGTGGCCCTGAATTTACAATCAACATGTATATCTACTTACTACAAATTTCAGAACTTTTTTAATTAAACTATTTCTGAAATAACGCCATTATCTAAAGATAAGTTCTGAGGATGTATTTATAGTCTTTGTAGAACTCGAATATCTCTTTTAGTTTTTGAGATAATTGAAAAAAAATAAAATTTCCGGTTTTCGTTTTTATTTGTATCCGACTTGATTTCAAGAGATAAAAAAAAACACATTTTGTTTGTCACTTTTCTAGTTCTACTTAATCACGTCCTACGATTTTTGATACAACGTTTTGTTTTTTGGCAACCATCATCAACTTTCTTTTTTTAATACGCAAAAAAAAATTTCTCTCCGTAATTCTGAATGTAAAACTTTGAAAACCTAGGTCTAAAATTAATACTAGAAGCATTAGATGACTATAAAATTATTTTGTAATTTTCTAATTCGTGTCGCGAATAAAATAATTAGTAAGTATACGAAGTATAGAAGTTTGTTGGTTTATGCAGGACCCCATAATTAACATGTAGTACTTTTTAATTCCTAGTAAAAACTCGTAATTCTATTGGAAAATAAAAAATAAATAAAACTAACCTAAGATTTCAGTTACTGGCGTTTTTTATATTCTTTAATTTATCCAATACAATTAGGAGGTTTTTAATGGGAATTTAAAAGTACGACAAGTCAAGCACACCAACAAATCTAAACCTCAAGACCAAAAAATTTCTTGCATATGGTCAATAGTGACATACTTTTTCATACTATCTTTTCTATTTCCCTGATATTTACTCTAAATTTGTTTAAAAAATAAGCATCAAAGATTTGATGTCACAGTTGTATACTAAAGTTAGAGCCGCCATACACGAACACAAGTCACATTTTATAATCGTTCGCTACAGTCGAAATAGTCATCTGCAGTTGGAATGGATGCCACAGCGCTGTATGAAATCAGTGCAAACATGCCCAATTTCTAATCAGCTCTTCCTTGTAGTAGACCAGACCTACTGTAAAAAAATCAAGGTTCTAGATGCTGCTTGTGAGGCGCTATCGCGCGTACTAACTTGCAGGCTTGCTTGCTTGTTTACAGACAAAGGTTTTTCAAACTTTCTAGATCACAGGAATGAGCTATCGAAAAATGGTTTTTACCAATTTCGTGGCCAATAATAGTACTTTTTCAGTTGGGTGGATGGTTAGATCAGAAAATGCGAAAAAGTGATTTTGTCATCTGGACGATTATAAGTATTTACATCAGTTTTACTCATTTCAATACAACATATAAAATCAATGAAATGAACAAAAAGCTATAAATACCTTCGATAAACCTCTCTATCTAAAATCACGATTTATAGTAGCTGGCCTGTTGATGCCCTTCTTAAAAGCGATAGGGGAGTTGTTTAATTCAATATAAGCACTGCACCCTACAAAAAAAATTCTGACAGGAAACACCCATTTGAGAACCATTAGGGCATATACGTTAACCTCTTCAAGAAAAACAGGCAGAATATTTAAATGATGGAGACAGGTCATTGATTTTGTTAGCGTACACTGAAGAGTGTGCAGAGAAATTAAAAACCAGGTTTTGTGTACATGTACAAGCCATAGCTAACCGCGATGCTACTTCAAAGTTATTGATTCAATGCCTTAGAATATTTACGTTTATGTTGGAGGTTTGTTGATTAGGTATTCAAATGTACACAAAATAAATACTTAATACTTAGGAAATCGGTTAGATACCTACCCGTGTCATAGTGTTATTAGTACTCGTAGAAAAAAAAGTTATACATAAAAGTTGTATGGTTCTAACTGAATTTTCTTAAAATGCCATCAATAGTTCAGTTACTCGCCGTTTACAGGGCGCAACAAAAATATGATGTATTTTTTAATGTAACACCCTGTATATTAATATATTTTTGAAGAGATCTTTTTTCAGATTTCAAAAAATATAAGATGTTTTATTTATATTGAGCCATTATTGAGTTATTAATCGTAAAATATCACAGTTACTTAATACGGAATTGTTAATATTGTCAAAGTAAGCCATGTAAATGACAAATGTTGTGTTTGATAATTGACATTTTATTAACTAATCACCAAAATCGTTTATAGTGAAGCAGTTGGCTGGAAATCCAATCTTACTCTTGATGTCCTACCGGTGTGATATTCTACGATTAATAACTCAATAACGGCTCAATATAAAGACAACATATTGTTTCTTTTGAAATCAGAAAAAAAATCTCTTCAAAAATATAGTAATATACAGGGTGTTACATTAAAAAATACATCGTATTTTGTTGCGTCCTGTAAACGGCGAGTAACTGAACTATTGATGGCATTTTAAGAAAATTCAGTTAGAACCATACAACTTTCATGTATAACTTTTTCTTTCTACGAGCAATAATAACGATAAGGGGTGGGTAATTTATAGTGAATAACCCTATACAAAAGATATTAAGCTGAAATTTGGAATACTTAAATGTATAATTGTAATTTTTTTGACTGCGTTATTAAATTAAACTCCACTTTAAAAAGGTTTATATTTAATATTCCAGATAGGTATAAAAATAACTGAACCGTACCTAATCTCCATATACTTAGCCATACTAGTACGGTGCGCTGGGCGAGCGCGCGAGTTTCATGAAAGCCCAAAAAATCCCAGGAGTGAAGTTTCTGAATACGTTTATTTTTCTGTGGTAAAGATTTCAAAGAACAATTTAATTAAAATAAAATACAAATTTAAAAGTACCTAAACACTATATTAACCTTTTTTTTTTTGATTTTTTAATCTTTTCCAAGGCGTCTTTCACATCGCGCATTTGTTTATACACTGCTTCAAACTCCTCCACTGCCACAATGGGTTTTTGGTCTATTTCCAGTATTTGCCGGACTAAGTCCACACCTGATTTTTTAATTAATGATATAAATTTGTGAGTCTCTCCTCATAGTTTTTTTGAATTTCACCGAACCTCATACACAACGTCAATCGGGTCCAACACCTCTGACGACACCCACGGCTTCGGCTGTAATTGAAGTGGAGATGTAGACGGTGGTGTAGGAAGCCTACTTTGACTTGTTGAAGTTGTAAAATAAAAGAGACAAGTATTAGTATTCATAATAAAAATTAAGCAAAACTGTATTAAAAAAATAAATTACCTGTACCCTAACAGTCTCTGCTGAATTAGACCCCACCGCAGCTAGATCTCCTTGCGGGGGAAGAACCGACTATGTTATAATCCCCATCATCCCCGTAGACACTTTCTTTCTGGGATGAGGGTATGATTACACAGTCATCTTCTTCCGCCTGTGCGGTAGGGATATGGTTCTGTAACAATAAAATGTAAAATATTTGTTAAAATTATAAAAATAAAATTACCTCTTGTTGTTTGATATACGGTAGATGAGGAGGCTCCAAATACACCGACATCAGGTCTGGCAACACCATCTACAATAGATCAAAAAAAAAAACAGAATTTAAAATAAAATTAAATTAATTGGAAAAAATCAGTAAAGTAAAATAAATCATCGTACAGTGCTGGGACCTAAGCCGGGTCCCTGCGGATGTGGTTCTGACAGTGGAGGGTGTTCCTAAAAGAAAATTAATTAAAATTAAACTATAGTTAGCAAAAATAAAATAAAAGAAAATTTACCGACACATTCAATGATGGGTAATTGTAAGGCCGGTGCCGGGGTTGACACGGACGCCTCACACGCACCCGCTCTCGCTGTACCTGTAACAAAACGAAATATAAGACACAATAAATTTTAATACAACGGACCTAGAACAAAATTATTATACAGGGTGGGCCAACGCCGACGAAACAAAGCCAATTGCAGCCACAAAAAAAAAACTCAGACCCGTCAATTTTATTTTTGAGGGGGGCATCTTTTCAGCCTGTCAGCATTCCAGTATTACCTCTATTGTTAACGGAAATGACGTCACATCAAACTTTTTAAATGGCACCCACAGTTTTTTGTGCAAAATCGGATAGACAACATGTTGCTAGTTTCCTTTGACCGTTCGGCTAGAACAACCATTCAAAAACCCTTAGAGGGCTATCATATGATTTCGCGGATATTGTCATTTAAAAAAACAAAAGATGCTGCAGTAACAATTTAATAATGCAATTCAAAAAATTATAACAAATGCTCGAAATTAGCTTCCCCAACTTCTATGCAGTGGTACAAATTTTCTTCTAAACGACGCACAAACGTTGATTATTAAGAATTAGCCGGTCAAAAGTCAAATTTCACAAGTGGCATTAAAAATCCAAAAACAAATCCTAGAGCTAAAGAAATGTCCAAGTAACAATAACTTACCATCCCTATTTGCGAACCATTCACCGTGCGCACGCACAGGTAGTTCAAACATGGTCGTCTCACAAAGTGCACATCATTGTTATCAGCGTTCTCAACGTAAACAACAGAGATTATGTGTTGTCCACCTAATCTTTTGAAGTGATTGTGATGGATTCGAATAATTCAGGTAAGAATTAACATTTCTTGATATTTTGAACGATTTTTAACGTTATTTTAATTATTTGTAGAACTTCAAAAAAAATGTTGTTTTGTAATGAAATTTTTTCTTAATTTTCATAATTGTAAGACATTCTGTTATATTATCGCCTTCTCTCGGGTAATGCTTGTTATTTTATTGTATTCTTCCAAAGAGTATACCTATAATCGGAGAAGAGAATTAGCTGAATGAAATATAGCGTAGGAGATGCATGGTGTGTTGTCTATGCATTAAAACTGAATTTTTGTACTAAGAATGATTGTATTAAAATGATAGAAAAAGACAGCACTTAAATACAATTACAGACAAATTTAAAAAGAGTCTTATACCTGCTTGCGATGCAAACCATGTTGCCAATGCTCCTTTCAACTTCATTGTAAGTGACAACGAACACTATTTGTTTTACGTTACCGGGCTAGATGACCGAAACTTGATTACTGTTGGAGGTCGTTTACGAAGTAAAATTACTTATAATGAAATAGACGCAAATATAAATATATTTATTCACAACTGTCAAATTTACGACAATTCTTTTTAAAACTAGAACCAATAAGTAAATTCTTATATAATGCAAAGGCAAATAAACAAACTTAATTTAAGGGCGTACAATTATTGATACGTAAAATATTAATCACACGTATTACCCATAGAAACAATTATTACTTTCCTATCAACCGACATAAATTATCGATAATTAATTTTAGACTTGGTTAGTTATCTACTTAGTTACATATTATTTAAATGAACCATTTTCTTATTTTTGTGGATATGCGATGATTGGATTTTTGATATCCTCCGATAACCACTTTAACGTTTTATTTAGTTTACACGTTATTAAGTGTTTCACTAAAAACAGTCGGTGATGGTAACATTTTGAATTTGGTTGAAACCAATCGGCCATTTTCAAATTTATCGTATTTATGCAAATTTGCATTAAGTCTTTTTGAAATTTAATTTTATTATATTTTCTTTAACAAAATTATCAAAAACTTCTAATATTAAAGTAACCGCCATTCTAACTGGTTCTGTTGGTAATTTTAAATATTTTATACTTTCTTTGGAGTAGTCTTTTTCTAGCACAAATAATTCCGATTTGTCATTTAACGGTTGTTTCAAACATAAACATTCTTCACAATGAAATTTATTTATAGTTTTATAAACGGTATACCCAGCAAAATACACGGTTGCACATGTTTCTAAAGTACAAGCAGCATTCTGAACGATATAATTTTTTTCTTGTAAACAACTTTCATCTTCATCAACGATGTCGTTGAAAATACCGCAGGTTTGAGATTCGCCATTTAAATTTTTTTCGTTTTCTATCAATATTCCATCATCTTCATCTATCTCACAATTAGAGTGAATGACTTCCCTGTAGGATTGGTATTATTTCCACTCCTACGTCGAATGGTAGAAAACAAATTCTCAAGAGGGTCTTGATTCAATCGATTAGTTAAAAGAAAGCTGTATCCCTCTTTGGCTAAATCTTCCCAGAGTAATAAAGTGGTACTAATAGAGAGTCTCAATCCATAAAAAACAGTAAATGCCTTTCTTCACTTTGTTTGTATTGGTATACACTTGCCATGTTGCAATCCAGGTCTTCATTTCTTGCAAAATAATATTAACTGCGGTTTTCTTATTGAAAGGGCACTTTGGAATAAACACGAATGATTTAAAATTTTGCTGTTTAAAACGTCAAACAAATTGTTTAGATTTAAAACAAATTCTGCCGTATTTAGACCGCTGTCACTTTGTAGTTGTCCGATTTTAACACAGGTTCTGATTGCTGCTGATACAGTCTTAGAAAAAATTTGCGTGGCATACTTTACTCGCATTCTTTGAAAACTGTTAGGGTTAATATGGTTGTCGCTTATTTTTGGAATTGCTCTAGCAGAACTTGATACTTTGTCTATATGGTACACAGATTTTATGTCATTCCAAGAAATCTTCTTTTGTCCAATATAAATGTCATGAGACAATAAATTGTTCCTGATACTTTTTATTAGGTGTGGTACGTCGTACATGCAAAAGACCTTTTTCCGTTGACAAAAAGAAAGGTTGATCTTCGGTAACGCCTAACATTTCAAAAACGGCTCTGTTTGTTGCAGCTTGGTCGCATATAAGGACACGTACAGTTAACCCATTATTTTGAAGCGATTTAATATTTTCCATGACCAGATCGAATAAATGATGGTGTCTTACTGATGTGGCAGATAAATAATAACTTAAAGGAATTTTCCATTTACTAATTAACCCCCTTGCCATAAATACTAAAGCTTGGGTTGCATTTCTCGGCCCAGGTGTCCTAGGTCTTCAAAACCTTCAATAAAATACTTTTTAGAATTGTATTCTAATCCTTTTTTGATACTCATTTCGTCCATTAAAAGAACACATTCTTTTTCCTCCTTACTCATAGTTCGCACTTTATTATTAAGTTTTTTGAAAAACGGTGTATCAGTCCCGGTAGACAATTGTGACAATCTAACCCAAGAAGTAATCGTACATTTGGAAGGCAAAACAAATTTTAAGGTTTCTCTCATAAAAAAGTACAGTGAAGGGGATTTGTAATATAAACTCATTGCAACTTGTTTCTCCTCCTTCGTCCATGGCTGACGTTGTTTATGACGTAACTGCATGTTAACAAATGTACGAACAGCTTTTGGTAAGGTATTGATTTTGATATCGGTATAAGTATTACGAACTTTTTTGTTTAAACGGACGATGTAAGCATTTTTTGCGTTTACTTTTTGCAAGTAATTTATGCGACTTTGATACATTGGAGACAATATTTCAGTTTGTCTTTTTCTTTTTGGAGATGGCATGTCGACTACTGCCTGCAACGATAATAGAATTTTATCAATTCACTTCATTGAATGACAAAACCAAGATAAAACATTTAAATTACATAAATATAGGTTATTATAAAGAATAAATAAATAAATTTATAATTTTATTTTCGAAAACAATTTCAAATTTAAAAAAGTCATATTAAATTTTTCCGTCGACCTTACTACCTTTAAAATACTACACAGTGCTCACTAATAAACTTCATTACACTTGTAAAAACGCGTGTTTTGCATACTGAAATTAATTAATAAAAATTGTATTTTTTAGCAATTGTCGAAAGTAGTTTATGTTAAGTGGGCTAAGCAAAGATTTTTTTAAATCGAGAACCTTAGGTTTTTTGTGAGGACCGTTACACCAAGACAAAAAGACATTCGAAAGCTCAAAAATCATCTCTGGGGCACGTAATATAAACCATTTTTTTTTCTACAATTGCTCAAAGAACGGGAATATACAGTAAAAATTAAACAGTTCTTATTTCAAAATTTGTGTAAATCTGAAATTTTTGTGTCAAATAAGTATATAGATATTTTATGCTTTATATAATAGGGCTAAATAAATATCTGAGTGTTTTAAGTAGCAGTCCTAATAAAAGCAGATGTAATAAGTAAGTACTAACCTCTAAAAATCCTTCTGGTGTGTTTGAAACGTCAGAAACGTATTCATCGTCCCCAAGAATAATACAAGTGTTATTTTTAGGTGTTACACTACTGTACACTTTTGGAACAGTTTCTTTAGTCAGTTGGAAAATTTTCGGAGAATTTGCTGAAGTTGTCGGTTTGTTAGGTATTTCCATCTCTAAGTAGTGAATCGGTACGGCATTATACACCAGTCTATTTTTACTAGTATTTGTGAAGCTATTTTCTTCAAAGTGTGTTGCACATAATCGCTTTTCGTATAACTGTTCAGGACTTAGTTGAAATAAGTTTGCGTTTCCACAATTAATAAGCCACTTATCCATTCTATTTTTTTCTGTAGGAAATCGAAAGAAACTTAAATCGTTTCTACTTTTTCGACTAAACATACATCCCATGTAAGCACAACAAATTGAAGAAGGTGCCATTAGTAAAATTTCGGTAAAATAGAAAATACCGCAATGTTAACCACTAACAATAAACAACAGAAATAACAACAAATCGTAACAAGAGACCAATAACAACAAATGGTAACAACAAAACAATAACAACAATTGGTAACAAAAATGCAATGACAACAAATACAATTACAGGAACAACCAATATTCACAAGAGAAAACGCGAGAGAAACTGTTCAAAAACTTAAAAAGAAACAGTTCAAAACTATCATTTTAAGAAAAATAACAAATAAATAGAGGGAGGATTGTGTTGATAAGTTTAAAGAGCTTTCTTACAGACGATGTTTCTTAGATAAACTTAATCCGATTTGTAACAAAAGAACAGTAAGCATCTACACTTTTAGAATAATTTGCTAATTACGAAAAACTTATTTACCATTCAATGTATTCTTAGTGAACAATACCATTTAATCCATAGTTATTGTTCTCAATGTTTTTAATTTATTACTAGGTAAAATAATTATACTTAGAGTGAACGCCGTTGTTAATACTTTAAGTGAACCTTTAATAAGATTTTCCTTTAAATAAAAAAATACGTGTATCTATTGTGGAAGTAATTACTCAATACCAATTAAAAAATATTCATTCCAACAAATAATCTATTCAAGTAATCGTAAGAGACAGTTAAATTTGTATTAAATTTATAATTAAATGAAGTTATGCGAAATTACAGTTTTGTATTAAGACTACTAACATGACTAGGTTCATTTTATAATTATATACCTACCATTATTACCAAAGTATTACATAATTTAAACCAAATTAAAACTGTGCATGAAACACTTATACAGTGTGTCCAAAATTCGATGCTCACCATTGGTATTTTGGAAACGGTAAGAGTTACAGGGTCGGTTAAATGGAACAATATGGAGGTATTTATCTTACCTCTTCAGACCTTCTCTTGTTTTTCCAAAGAAATGCGTTGCCTACTAGATATTGCAAAAAGTGAAAATCGGCATTTTCTTTAAACTTGCGTAGAATCCACACTATTTATCCTATCAAAAATATGTAAATATAAAAGTTGTAGACATTTAGATATTGAATAATATGCGTCATTAAAATATTTTTTGCTTGCATCAGTAGCGAAATATGACCCAAAGTTGCATTTTTTAAATGGAAATGATAATTTATTTTTATACAGTTGAATTACTTGATTTTTTCCTTTTCAACGATATAAGGTTCGAGCTATTTATCTTGTGTACTTTAGAAGATATAAAGAAAAATCGTTTTTGAGGCAGATTTATAATGTTACCAAGTTGTAAGCAATAATAACAAAAACATAACGGGTGGATAACATCGTAAAACGAATGAGTTTTCCTATAAAAGATTCTCAATAGTGCGGCCATTGACTTCTAAACATTTTGTATAGCGTTTTTCAATATTTATTCGGCAATTCATTAATTGACGGACGCTAACTGAATTAAAGGCCTGCATGACGCTCTGCTGCAAATCATTAACGTTCTCATAATTGACAACGTATACTAAATTTTTATGTGTCCCCACAGGAAAAAATCTAGTATGGACAAATCTGGTGATCGCGCAGGCCAACGTATGGGACCGTTTGTTCCAATCCAACGGTTTCCAAATCTTGCTGATAAATATTCAGTGACGATCCTGGAATTATGGGCCGGGGCGCCGTCTTGCTGAAACAAAATACTTCTTTCTTCTTGAATAGGTAGCTCGTCCAATGCATCTTCGACTTCGGCTTGCAGCAGTTGAAGATATCTAGTCGAATTAAGCGTTTGATTATAAATAAATGGACCTATCAAACGATTTCCCAAAATACCGCACCACACGTTAAATCCGAATCGTTCTTGGAAACGCGATTCTCGAACTATTTTCGGATTTTCATTATTCCAATAATGATAATTATGCCGATTGTAAATGCCGTTGTTTGTGAATCTACTTTCATCGCTCCAAAGAATTTTTTAGAAAAAGAATTATCGTTTGTAACTTCATCCAGGTACCATCTACAAAATGTAACTCTTCGAGCATAATCATTCTCTTTGATATGGCATATCATTGGCTTATAAGGATGAAATTTCTTCTTTTTAAAACATAATGTACTGAACTTCTTGCCATACCACTGTCATTCGAAATTTTCTTACTGAAACGGAAGGCTCAACATTAACAGCGGCTAGAACAGCTATTTCAGCATCCTCATTGTCTTTTTGATAGGTTGTAGTACGAATGGCGGTGAAGGATCCACCTTGTCGAAGATTTTGCTCGAGTCGGGAAAACAAAGTTCTGTGAGGTTGCCTTCTTTCGGGGTATAAGTTGTGATATTCATTTGCTGCCGCAGTTGAATTACGATGGCATCTTATGTAGACAGCAAACATGTCCGTTTTTTCATGGTTTGAAAACTGCATCATCAATTTTGAATATGAATAGCTTACTACAACAACTACAAGTTCTGACACGATACTACTGTAACAATATTATTGACAGATTTGATGTGCAGTTGTTTGTTTCTTAAAAATTTGCAATCATGGATAGTGTGATGTGCTTTAAAATACATCTACAGATCTCAAAAACGATTTTTCTTTATATCTTCTAAAGTACACAAGATAAATAGCTCGAACCTTATATCGTTGAAAAGGAAAAAAATCAAGTAATTCAACTGTATAAAAATAAATTATCATTTCCATTTAAAAAAATGCAACTTTGGGTCATATTTCGCTACTGATGCAAGCAAAAAATATTTTAATGACGCATATTATTCAATATCTAAATGTCTACAACTTTTATATTTACATATTTTTGATAGGATAAATAGTGTGGATTCTACGCAAGTTTAAAGAAAATGCCGATTTTCACTTTTTTGCAATATCTAGTAGGCAACGCATTTCTTTGGAAAAACAAGAGAAGGTCTGAAGAGGTAAGATAAATACCTCCATATTGTTCCATTTAACCGACCCTGTAACTCTTACCGTTTCCAAAATACCAATGGTGAGCATCGAATTTTGGACACACTGTATAGTTTCAGATTATTAATTTAAATAGAACTGGATATAAGTACATTTAAATGTACGAAAAATATTAGCAACAACGCCAGTTTAAAATTCTCAAATTTTTATAGTAATCTATCTCACGGTTCAGTCCGAGGATAGTTCGTAATTTGCTTCCTTGTCGCTAGAGGGATCGATCTTGGTGTCCTAGCGGCCGGGGAACTTGCGCGTATACGTATTATAGCATAAGGTTAACTCTCTTCCCGATTATATACTCTTTGATTCTTCATATACAATATGTCCCCTAAGTTGGAATCATACGAAAAACTTTTTTATTATTAATTTTAGGAAAAAAAGTTATTCTTCATAAAAAGTTCTGCATGTACTAAAATCTAAAATACAGTCATCAAATATTAAATTTTTTCAGTCGTATACGAGGTTTGTCAAAAAATATTAATTTTACTCAAGAATAAAGTACCTTTAAATTTAACAATATCGGAAAATGTTATCAAAAAAAGTTGATCAGAAATAAAAACTACGTTCAAATATGCAATTACATCCATTTATATTAAAAATTAAGGTTATTTTATTTTTTAATAATATTTCTATTTTGAATGAACATTTATTTCTTGTGATTACGAAACACAAGATAACCTTTTTTGGTATGTTGTGCAGCTTGATAATTTGACTAAAATATTATAATATACGTTTATGATGCTGTGAGTCATTTTATTTCTACAGGGTGTTGAACTTTTATTTTTCAAAACTGTTCAATAAATAACATATTTTTTGACAAACGTGGTATAAGACTGAAAAAATTTGATATTTGATGACTGTATTTTAGATTTTAGAACATGCAGAACTTTTTATGAAGAATAACTTTTTTTCCTAAAATTAATAATAAAAAAGTTTTTCATATGATTCCAACTTAGGGGGACATATTGTATAAGGCTAATTAATGATATGCAATTTGGGTACGGATGACCAAATTATAGGTTTTTTGTGGATGACGTCACAAAAAATCAACTTTGTTTCAAATGTAATAAAGTGCGATTTTCTTTTGTTTTAGGTACACCTGGTACCTCGGATACAAGAATAGTGAGTCGTAAATTTCTTTACGACCAAATACAACAGCAAGATTTGCCTAATTTGGATGAAAAAACTAAATATTTAGAAAATCACCTGATGTCCTATTATGGTGACACACCAGATAATTTGAACAGTTTAAATCAAAGATTTGCATACTTTAAAACATCATTGAAAGAAAAATGGGGTAAAGCCCATAGAAAAGAAGCAGTATTTCTTAAAACCAATAAAGCATGGTTAGAAGGAACCTTTGAACTTTCAGCAAATAAACAATCTCGACCAGGTCGGCTTTCTAAATCATTTGAAGATTCTAGCGAGAGGACTAAAAGAAGAAAAACAGAAGACATGCGTTCTTCGCTTAGTGAAAAAGTAATCATTCATGCAGAACAAACAACTTTACAGGCTCAGGAAAAAAGGGATGCGTCGAAAATACTAAGAGAAATCACAAACTCTCCAACTCGTGCAGGGCAATACAGAAAAGCATACAGAAAATCAGATCAAGAAGAAATTACTTCTCTCACACCGTTGGAAGCTCTAGCAATGTTTGTTGAAGCTGATTTGACCAAGCGACAATATGAAATCATCAGGAACAAAAATAAATGATTTTATCCGTGCTACCACCTATTGTTGAAAGCAAAAACAGAATGTTACCCGCCCGAAGATTGTATAAGCGTCACAAGTACCTGTGCAGAAAGCAATTTGCAAAGCTTAATTGATAATACAGTTACGCGCTTATCAATGGCGCTAGAAGGAATCCTTTGTTCTCTAAAAGATACTGAAAGGAATTCTTTGAAAATTATCTGTAAATGGGGTTGTGACGGATCTCAACAAGCCAAATATAAAAAAAATTCGACGATGATGCTGCCTCAGACGCAAATTTATTCCTGAGCTCTTTTGTACCACTTCGAATAATTTGTGGGAAAGAAGGCAAAAAAATAATTTGGCAAAACCCAACACCGTCATCGCCTAGATATTGCAGACCAATACGATTTAGGTTTGTCAAAGAATCTACTGATTTAATAAAGGAGGAAATCAGTTACGTTGACGAATCCGCCAAGAAGTTAACACCTTTCTGAAGTAATTTTGCAAGGGAGCAAATTCATGCTGGAACATGTCTTTAAGATGACGATGATCGATGGCAAAGTACTACACGCCAGGATTCGATTGTTCGAAAGCGTTTTATATCTGGCGTATAAATTACCAGTAAAAAAGTATAGAGAGAAGAGAACTAACGAAGAAAAGGAGTTAGAAGTGAGTCAAAAAAAACATATGCAGGAACAATTTCGAAAGGAAACTGGATTGTTAGTCGACATGCCAAAAGTTAATTTCGGAAATACCAATGATGGTAACACTAGCCGAAGATTCTTTGAAAACCCTCAATTAGCTGCCGACATAACAAAAGTTGATTTTGAATTAATATATAGATTAAAGGTTATACTGGAAACTATCTCAAGTGGTCATAAAATAGACGCAGACGTCCAACAATTTGATGAATATGCAATTGCAACTGCGAAATTATATGTCGACCTATATGAATGGCATCCAATGACTCCAACCATGCATAAAATATTAATTCATGGTCCAGCTATAATTGAAAATGCCTTATTACCCATAGGACAGTCGTCGGAACAGGCAGCAGAAGCCAGAAATAAGCAGTTTCGGTTATACCGCGAAAACTACGCAAGAAAGTTCTCGAGGGAGGAATGCAACCGGGATATATACAATAGACTATTACTGAGTTCCGACCCACTATTAAGTAGCATGAAACAAAAAAAAGGATCAAGCCAAAATCATTTTGCCAATCAAAATGTTACTACCGGCTGACCCGAATACCGAATCCGATATTTCAGACACGGATCAAGATTATTCCATAAATGAATAATCAAATCTTATAAAATATGTATTTGCACTTAAATAATAATTTAATTAATTATTAATCTGTACCTAGAATTTTTGTTTGCTCGTAAAAATTGTCATTAATTTTTTTTATTTTCTCTTTTATTTCTTATTTGTTTCACTTTTTGTTTTACCCATAATGCTTAGAATTTTTTTATTATTTTTCCAGTTATCTAACCATTTTTATACCAAAAAAATGTTGTCCACCTAAAAGTGCAAAATCCACCACTGTGCGACGTCTTACGTTCTGCAGAATTTTGGAAGGCATTTCTCGGTGATCCCTTGTCTTAAATTTTCCAAAGAAGTTGATTTAGTTCAATAAACTCTACTCTTCACACAGCATCCTGTTTTTGAACAAATTAGGACATGCTATGATTTTGTGGATGCTGTGATTAAAAAAATAATACCAGACTAATGATCAAGAAGCCTTTGAAACTAGTAAACGTCAAATTCTAGAGTTTAGTTTACTTTTGTATCTCTCTAATTTAAAAATAGGTTCCACCACTCACGAAAAAGTTGAAATTTTTGAATTATTCTTTAAAAAATGATGACTGTGCTAACAGAGTAGCAATAATCTTTAACCAACGTCATTCAGATAAATATCTTAATCGAAAATACGTTATACAATTAGTGCAGAAATTTTGGGAGACAGGAAATGTTGCACACACGGTGCAAAATGAAGAGTTCGAAGTAGCCGTGTTGGAAAAAGTTGCTCTAGATCAGCCATGTCAAACTCAAAGTCACTGGTGGGCCAAAACCATGAAGACCATAGACTAGGTGGGCCGCAAAACCTAATCTTAAAGAAGACAAACTACTGAAAATCTTAACGAAAAAAAGTACTATTATGTTAGAAGTATATTTATTAAATTTCCAATAAAAGGACATTACAAAAACTTACAAACATTAACTTCTTTTGCCAGATATTTGACATCTTTTGTCTTTAATTAAGTTGTCTATTTGTGGCGTGAATTTATCGGCGGAAATAACTTTTAAAACTGCGTCCAAGTGTGCGTCCGTCAATCTCGATCTTGCGGGAGACTTGTTTCCTTTCATCAAAGAAAATAATTGTTCACACTTATAGGTACTTCCAAACATTGACAGGATTTTACAGGCAAGTTTTCTCATTTCTTGGTATTGAAAAGGCAAGTACTTATAAAATTCGAATGTACCAACACTATCAAATTTTTCTTTTAAATGGGTTTGACACTGAATCTCAATCACTTCCATCTGCAAGTGAGGGGGAACTTTATCAATATCGATAGTGAAAAGACCAGTAAATAAAGAAAAATTGTTTTCTTGGGACTTAAAATCCTGAAAACGCTTTTCAAATTCTGACAGAAGGCTTCCCATTTTCTCTGTATACATTTTGTATGATATTGGGCCACTTGTACTTTCCTGATACGCCTTGCAAATCGGAAAATGTGACAGATTATCCACCGCTAACTGGTTTTCCACAGCATCATCTTACACTTGAAAGCTTTAACATGATCATGCATATCTGTTATAACTTGACGTGGTCCGTGCAATTTCGTATTTAAGTCCGACAAGTGTTTTGTGATGTCTACCATAAATGAAAGATCTTGTAAAAAGGTACGTCGGATAATAAGCTGACATCTTGTTCTTTCACTTCCATGAAAAGGCGTATTTCTTCTTTGCGCATCTTAGTTCATCATCACAGTACTTTATTTTCAGTTTTAACAGGCTCGCGGGCCGCATTACATGGCTGTTTTCAAAATTGATTCGGGGCCGCAGGAAAATGCTCAGTGGGCCGCATGCGGCCCGCGGGCCGCATGTTTGACATGGCTGCTCTAGATCCAACATTGAGTACAAGAAAATTGGAGGAAATTTGTGGAGTCAGCCAAGCAAGTATTCGACGCATTCTGAAGGCTCATAAATTTCATCCCTATAAAATAAATTTGGTACACAAACTCAACGAGGACGATTTTAACAGTCGTCAACAGTATTGTGAAATTATTAGTCAACGAGCAGTTGACAACCTGAACTTTACTTTCAATATTTGTTTTTCCGATAAATCTACGTTTTTTCTTTAAACGGGATAGTAAATCGTCATAACTGTCGATACTGCTCGGACACGAATCTCCATGTATTCCATCAAGTTCAGTCTCAGTATCTACAAAAGCTAAAAGTCTGGGCGGGTATTTTCGGAGACCAGCTAGTAGGACCTATTTTTATACCTGAAAATCTAATTGGTGAAATTTACTTGGAAATGTTAGAAAATGTTATCAACCCAATGATGACAGATATTGTCGAAAATAATGCAAGATATTTAGAAAACGAGCTTATTTTCCAGCAAAGGGGCTGCACCACATTTTGCAATGCTAGTATGAAAGTTCTTAAATAAAACATTTCCCAACAAATGGATTGGTCGAAGAGGTAGTATTGAATGGCCACCTCGATCTCCAGACTTGATCCCATTGGATTTTATCTTGTGGGGGCATTTAAAGAGTAGTGTTTATTCAACTGAACCGACGTCTTTAGAAAATTTAAGACAAAGGATCACCGATGAATGTCTTCAGATTACTCTGCAGAATGTAAGACGACGATTTGAAGAAAATTTGTACCACTGCATAGAAGTTGGAGGAGCTAATTTCGAGCATTTGTTACATTTTTTTCAATTGCATTATTAAATGGTTACTGTAATGTATTTTTTTTTAAATGACAATATCCGCGAAATCATATAGAGGCCCTCTAAGGGTTTTTGTACGGTTGTTCTAGCTGAACGGCCAAAGAAAACTAGCAACGTGGGGTGTTTTGAAAAGCAATATTTCTCGTCTATCACAAAAAACTGTGAGTTGCCATTTAAAAAGTTTGATGTGACACCATTTCCGTTAAAACCAGAGGTAATACTGGAATGCTGACAGACTGAAAAAATGTCCCCCTCAGAAATAAAATTGACGGGTCTGAGTTTTTTTTTTAAATTATTGATGTGGCTGCAATTGGCTTTGTTTCGTCAGTGTTGGTCCACCCACCCGACACAGACACTATAATATAGTCGGATTCACCGGGTTTTAGGTATGACTCATTGCAGTAAACTATGATAATCGACGTGACACAGTTTTCTGTTTCTGTAAATCAAAATATCAGCAAAATGGAATTGAGAAACGTATGTCGTGCCGTTTATTTTATGTGCAAACAAGAAAACGTACGTCGAATAATTTTCTTTGTTTACGTTGTCATAACCTTACATTCGTACTTCAAGTTGCCACACCGTTTTCGAATTTTTTCATCTTTCCTTTATTCAAATCAGTATATTTCAATACTAATCAATTATTATATCGAATTTTTTCATCTTTCCTTTATTCAAATCAGTATATTTCAATACTAATCAATTATTATATCGAAGCAGATTAAGTAAGTACATGGTATTAACAATAAATGAATGATTATTATGATAGCATAGGAATAGTTGCAATGCCAAAGAAATTGGAAACCGAAGCAAGCATTATGAAAGTAATGGACTATTTTATGCGAGAACGTGACAACGGTGCTGTATTGTTGCCTTTCACTTCAGTTATGCAGGTATTTTATGAATTAAAAATACTATTTCATCTTACGGCTTGATTCATTATAACGAACTGCAGAAGCATGTGGCGTTAACATAAATACTGTATCTTCGATTAAAAAAGAAATTAAGTGAAGGAGAACGAAGAACCTGTAGTGCCAAAACAAAAACGTAGGAAGTCAAAGTCTTGTGACGTTGATAACCGTGAAAGATGTGGTTAAACGTACAATTTATAATATGCATAATAATCGTAAGTATTGCTCAAATTAGTTTTTTTTATAAGTAATTATGAATAATATAGGGCAACATGTTATTGTTGCAACATTGCAACATGAAATTGCTACCGCTGGTGTATTCAACTTTAGCAAAAGTGGATTAACAAAACTCTTACATAATATTGGATTTTCCTTTAAACTTGATCATGGCAGACGTGGTTTATTTGAACAAAACCACATTGCAGCAAGTCGTGTTAGATTTTTATGAGAATATTTTACTGAGAAGGATCTTGCATTGTATGACCCTGTATATATGGATGAAACTTAGATATTTAGTAGAGGTTCACCAAAAAGGAGTCGGCATGATGCTTCTAAACAAAACATAAAGAAAAAGCCACTTGGAGAAGGCAAAAGGTTTGACCCTAATTTTATACTTACAAGTAATAAATTAAAATTTGGTTTTAGGTTTATTGTTGTACATGCAGGAAACAGGAACGGCTTTATTTCTAATGCTTCACTTCTATTTTCTTCTAAATCCCCAAAAGAAGATTATCATGGTGACATGTGTGGAGATTTGTTTAAGAAAATGATTTGATACCAAATTTAACAAAACTTAGTTTAATTATATTAGACAACGCCAGTTACCATTCAACACTAAAAGAAAAAATACCCAATGCTTCCTCGACCAAACATGATTTGTGTACATTTTTATTAAAGCATAATGTAATGCATGATCAAAAAATGTTAAAACGAGAACTATTACAACAGTTAACGAAAATCCAAAACCGAAAATTTATGAAATAGATGAGCTTGCACTTAGAAACGGCCATAAGATACTAAGATTACCTCCGTATCATTACCAATTTAACCCAATCGAATTAATTTGGGCTAATTTCAAGGAGTACTATAATAAAAAAATTCGAGAGTTGAATTCACAGTACACCGATGAACATGTACGAGAAGTGTGGAAACAATCCCTCGAAAGAATAGATGGTACATATTGGACGAAATGCATTCAACATGCTGAAAAAGAAATGAAGAAGTGGTGGAATATTGAGCAGCGGTTTGAACTTGTGGAACTCTTAATTATTAGTATAGGTTGTAATCAAATTTCAAGTTCGGAATATGGGGCAGATAAATCTGATTAGATCGGATCCTTTTTAATTAGTTTTTATGATGATTGATTTTGCATTACAATACAGTAACCACTCTGGCTAGATGAGTGTACAGTCGATAAAACTGTATTTAAATCAAAAAATTGTTAAATTTCAGTTAAATAGGTACCTCAAAACTAAACGTTGCATTTAACACTAAAGTAAAATTATTTTAAGAAGTTTTATACGTGGACATCTTGTTCGCATACATTAATGTAACATTTCTAACTGTACAAATATATAAATAAATTATAATTATTATAACTTCCCACAACCTTTATTCAATGACACAATTTAAAAAAATGAAGTGAAAATCAGAACACTTCTGGTCGAAAACATATTTATGATTATTTTAATTAGTTTGAAACAGCTGATCAAACTGAATTGACAGGTTACACAAAAATTTACAGTAGGAATTATTTATTAGTTACGACATACGAGCCTGGATTGATCCATACAATTTGTAGCGATGAGTCATACCTAAAACCCGGTGAATCCGACCTTATACGAGTTAAAAGTGGATGATATTTATCAGCGTATTAAAAAAAAATAATCACAGATTTAATACGTCCGAGTATGAGCCTAAAAACAAATATTTTATTGAATAAAGAATAAGAGCTCCTGGATTGATGAAAGATGAAGATAATGGTAAAATCATGTTAGAATTTGTAGGTCTGAGATTAAAGATGTCCGTATGTAAACAAGATATCAAGATAACCACCAGTCCGATTTTTATGAAACTTTTTACATGGACCTTATTTATAATTCCGCAGATCTGATTAGATTTTGGGCATATCCTATGTATCCTATACAGATTTTCTAATTTTTAAAATATTTAGAAAAATATTCATTTTACATTTTTGTTACAAATAAAAGTTGTTTACAATTTAATAATACACAACTTTTGTTTGAACTATTGTTTGATCCGATAAGTAATTACTGAGATATAACAATCACGTGACAATAATTGTTGTAACAGTATTAATTTTACAAAAAAAGTTAAGGGAAAAAGTTGTAGGAAATTCTATTGTCTATAGCTTTTGTTTGAACCATTTTTCTAAAACGCAATTTTATTTTCGCTTATCGGTGTGATGTTGAATTCTGCGGTAAACGCTTTTAACAAATATTTCACGTTTTATTGTTACAGACCCACGTCCCTACCGCACAAGCGGGGATGGTGGAGATGATAACATAGTCGCTTGTTTTCCGCAAGGAGATCTTTTTGAACAGGTATTTTTTTTATATAACTTGTTATTAATTGCAGCTTTCTCAGGAACAAGAAGCTTTATTTATTTTTTTAATACAATTTTGCTTAATTTTTTTATTACAAATACTAATACGTGTCTTTTTTTATTTTACAGGAACTACCTTTTGTACCCCAACAGTCTGCAACATCCCAATCCCAATATTAAAAAATAAAAAAAAATAGTGTTTAAGGTAGTTTTATTGAATGCGCTGAAAACAAATTTTAATGTAATTTGTAAAATTTAAGTTACATTTTGAAATAAAATTGTTATTTAAAGTATTTACCGATTTATTTTGAGAGTGCATTAAAATTAAAAAACAAAATATTAAAAAACAGATAGGTATATTTTAAAAGTACCGGGTGGCCAATTAAGAATGGACGCCGGCTATATCTCGGGAATTATAAATCTGGTAATACTGAAAAAAAATATTTAATAAGTAAATCGACTACGTAAAATCGCGAGAAATTATTTTCAAGTTTGTAAGATGGCCGCTAGGAAGCGAAACTGGCTCTTTCTCCAAAAATATGCAAATATATATATATATATTTTAAATATTGCCGTAGTAAAGACTGCAAAATTTTTGATTTTTTTTTGTTTAGGGTATTTTACTCTGTCTTAGAAAATGTAGTGGTAGGCGAACGTCAAACATGTTTTTATTTAAATGCAAATAACTCCGGTATAAGTTAACGGAATTGAACAAACTAGGTATCGTTTAAAAGAGCTCTTCTTACAGTATGCAGTATAAAGATAGTCCGAATAAAATTTAACGTGATAGCTAGAGGGCGCTGTTTAACATTACAACAATTATTGCGCATTATCATGAGATTTTTAAATAGCACCCTATGTATCTTTTTACACAGTTAAATAGAGGACAAAATTCCTAAACAGTCGACGCAAACTACAACTTTCTATCTTTTTTAAACCGAAGATATCAATAAAACAAATGTTTGACCGCTGACTATGCAACATCTATTACATATTTTACGTAGAAAATAAATTTAAATTAATTGAAACTATTTAATTAATGCCGCCCTAAATGTTCAAACAGTCGTTCATCGTTTTCGATGCATTTAAGCATCTAAAACCGACAATATATGCAAAAGAAGAGAATAAAATGGCAAAATCAGTTCTTAGCGAAGGCACCCGTCATAAAATTAGTAGGCTGTGAAACAAAATTGGAAGCAATACGTCAAAATATTGGAACAATTGAATTTCATGTCAATATCATTTAGTTGCTATTTTTCAAAGCTTGTTCTCGATTTTGTTATTGCGTGTGATTGTTTGAGTTTTTCGTGTAGTTTGAGTTTAGGTGTTTATTTTGAATGCATGAGAAATGCTACAGTTGCTGAAAGGGTATATGCGCAGCAATATCCCGATAGACGGCACTCGAGTAAAAAGATTTTTCTACGAGTTATCCATCGTTTACAAACAACTGGAAGCGTCCATGTTCCCGTATACCGTAGACAACACAGGAGACGTACCGAAGAGAACATTATTAATGTTTTAGCTTATGTGCAGTTTAATCCACACCTAAGTACTAGAAGTATTAGACATGATCTGGGAGTAACTCGATCTACCATTCAAAACTTTCTCAAAGAGCACAGGTAAGCGAATCTTCAATGTTGAAATTCTGTAAACTTACAAAGGTTTACTTAATACTTATCCTACTGTTGAATCAGTAGTGATCATCTTACATCTTTCAGGTTACATCCATATCACTTAGTCCTGCATCAGACATTGACTGCTGCAGATTTTGATCGAAGACTAGACCATTGCCACTGGCTCTTGGGTATGATGGCAGACAAACCCCAAATTCTATCACGTATATTGTGGACAGATGAGACCACCTTTCATAGTAATGGTAGTGTAAATGTCCATAATATGCACTATTGGTTAAGAACGAATCCGCACTGGATGCAAGAAGTTCAGCACCAAGGTCGTTGGTCTGTAAATTGTTGGGCAGGGATTTTAGAAGGGCAAATTATCGGTCCATTCTTTTTTAATAACCAACTAAATGGCCACAATTACCTACAGTTTTTAACAGAACAATTGCCGATTCTGTTAGAGGAAGTGCCCCTAGAAATTCGAAGACGAATGCTGTTCGAGCACGATGGCTGTCCAGCCCACTTTGCAGTGAATGTTCGTCAATTTTTAGATGCCAACTACCCTGGTAGATGAATAGGACGGGCAGCATTTTTCCATGGCCGGCTAGATCACCGGATTTAACATGCCTGGATTTTTATTTATGGGGTCGAGTAAAAGATATAGTTTTTGCAACCAGACCCACTACACGTGATAACATGATTGGACGAATAAGGGACTGTATGCAAACTATTTCAGTAGCTGAACTAGAGAGTGCAGTTTGGTCTACGCGGGAAAGGATGCTTAAGTGCATCGAAAACGATGGACGGCAGTTTGAACATTTAGGACGTCATTAATTAAATTGTTTCAACTAATTTAAATTTGTTTTACGCGTAAAATAGTAAATAGTCAGCGGTCTAACATTTGTTTTATTGATATCTTCGGTTTCAACAAAGATAGGAAGTTGCGGTTTGCACCGTCTATTTAGCAATTTTGTCCTCTATTTAACTGTGTAAAAAGATACATAGGGTACTATTTAAAAATCTCATGGTAATGCGCAATAATTGTTGTAATGTTAAACAGCGCTATCTAGCTATCACGTCAAAATTTATTCGGACTATCTTTATGTAGGCTACAAATTCCATCAAAAACAAGTTCACTGTTTACTTCTGGTGTTTTAGACCTGCCAACATTTTTCCTTTTCTTAAACAAGGACTTCTTCTATTACCTTTATTATTACCCATTTCACTTTATAAAACAAATCACTTCTCAAACACAGCTAACAAAACTCACAAACTAACCTCAAAACACTAACAAAATAACAACAGACAAACCAGCATCTGTGTGGCTAAAAATCAGTTGTACCAACACAAATCTTTTGCAAACACAAAATACTGCTAGCTTGTCTAAACTATAACGAATTATAGGGAAGCAAATCCTAGCATTTGTAAGCAACAAGAATGTTGAATACCAACGTGTCAACTTTTTTTAAAACTATTAAATAGCGCCTTTATAAAAAGAAAAATATTATGTATCGTATATCAAAATACTCAGAATTAAACAAACTACAAAAATAAAAAATAAAAAATATTTTAATTTTTTTTTAATTTTTACCCTACCAAGTCCCCTTTAATTAGAAAATGTGTCGTTTGAACACCCTTGTGTTCGATTTCCATTAAAATTTTTATTATGTTTGTACACTAGGATAAGAATATTTTATTTCTTAAAATTTGCTAAGAACAGAAATTTTAAAACACAAAAAATAAACGACAAACAAAAAAAACCGCATAAAACAATTATGAAAATTACACTTGTAATTATTATAAATAAATAAACACTTTTTTTAATTGTGTTTATTGAAATTCCTTAAAAGAAAGAATGTGCCGCTTGAAGCAATCGTACAAAATCTAAACAGCCGCTCAATTCATATTGTCATAAAAGGATATCCACGGCAAAGTGCGCGAAAAAAATTTTTCTCTTTCAACATCAAGTCCCGAAAGTCGAGTCAAGTTTCTGAACACGTTTATTTTTCTGTAGTATAATGGACCCCTTTAATAATGACGTCACAAATCAATGCGTAATTTAAAATTCGGTACTTCGCCAAATTGTAGACGAAAAAGTGAACCTTAAGTACAAGGACTTTTAAGCGTCATATTAAAATAGATCAATAAAATTATTATCAGGCAACCAATACTAAAAATAAAAACAACAGGAAGCTTATATATACTGTCTGCGGCGTGTCACGCATGGTTACACTTCATTGATTCTTATATAAGTTTGAATAATTCCGAAAATCCTAATGGACTTGATCATCATAATTCATAAGCAAATTTCTGTTTTTAAAACTTTCTAAACTTTCACAAGAATCAAGTTCGTTTTTATTATCTACCCTCTTTATTAAATCAATGTCGCCTAAGGCCATTTTCAAGCACATGTAGGGCAACACTGATCCTATCTGAGCGATGATATTTGACATATATATACAGTGTGTCCAAAATTCGATGCTCACCATTGGTATTTTGGAAACGGTAAGAGTTACAGGGTCGGTTAAATGGAACAATATGGAGGTATTTATCTTACCTCTTCAGACCTTCTCTTGTTTTCCAAAGAAATGCGTTGCCTACTAGATATTGCAAAAAAGTGAAAATCGGCATTTTCTTTAAACTTGCGTAGAATCCACACTATTTATCCTATCAAAAATATGTAAATATAAAAGTTGTAGACATTTAGATATTGAATAATATGCGTCATTAAAATATTTTTTGCTTGCATCAGTAGCGAAATATGACCCAAAGTTGCATTTTTTAAATGGAAATGATAATTTATTTTTATACAGTTGAATTACTTGATTTTTTCCTTTTCAACGATATAAGGTTCGAGCTATTTATCTTGTGTACTTTAGAAGATATAAAGAAAAATCGTTTTTGAGATCTGTAGATGTATTTTAAAGCACATCACACTATCCATGATTGCAAATTTTTAAGAAACAAACAACTGCACATCAAATCTGTCAATAATATTGTTACAGTAGTATCGTGTCAGAACTTGTAGTTGTTGTAGTAAGCTATTCATATTCAAAATTGATGATGCAGTTTTCAAACCATGAAAAAACGGACATGTTTGTTGTCTACATAAGATGCCATCGTAATTCAACTGCGGCAGCAAATGAATATCACAACTTATACCCCGAAAGAAGGCAACCTCACAGAACTTTGTTTTCCCGACTCGAGCAAAATCTTCGACAAGGTGGATCCTTCACCGCCATTCGTCCTACAACCTATCAAAAAGACAATGAGGATGCTGAAATAGCTGTTCTAGCCGCTGTTAATGTTGAGCCTTCCGTTTCAGTAAGAAAAATTTCGAATGACAGTGGTATGGCAAGAAGTTCAGTACATTATGTTTTAAAAAAGAAGAAATTTCATCCTTATAAGCCAATGATATGCCATCATATCAAAGAGAATGATTATGCTCGAAGAGTTACATTTTGTAGATGGTACCTGGATGAAGTTACAAACGATAATTCTTTTCTAAAAAAATTCTTTGGAGCGATGAAAGTAGATTCACAAACAACGGCATTTACAATCGGCATAATTATCATTATTGGAATAATGAAAATCCGAAAATAGTTCGAGAATCGCGTTTCCAAGAACGATTCGGATTTAACGTGTGGTGCGGTATTTTGGGAAATCGTTTGATAGGTCCATTTATTTATAATCAAACGCTTAATTCGACTAGATATCTTCTTACTGAAACGGAAGGCTCAACATTAACAGCGGCTAGAACAGCTATTTCAGCATCCTCATTGTCTTTTTGATAGGTTGTAGTACGAATGGCGGTGAAGGATCCACCTTGTCGAAGATTTTGCTCGAGTCGGGAAAACAAAGTTCTGTGAGGTTGCCTTCTTTCGGGGTATAAGTTGTGATATTCATTTGCTGCCGCAGTTGAATTACGATGGCATCTTATGTAGACAACAAACATGTCCGTTTTTTCATGGTTTGAAAACTGCATCATCAATTTTGAATATGAATAGCTTACTACAACAACTACAAGTTCTGACACGATACTACTGTAACAATATTATTGACAGATTTGATGTGCAGTTGTTTGTTTCTTAAAAATTTGCAATCATGGATAGTGTGATGTGCTTTAAAATACATCTACAGATCTCAAAAACAATTTTTCTTTATATCTTCTAAAGTACACAAGATAAATAGCTCGAACCTTATATCATTGAAAAGGAAAAAATCAAGTAATTCAACTGTATAAAAATAAATTATCATTTCCATTTAAAAAATGCAACTTTGGGTCATATTTCGCTACTGATGCAAGCAAAAAAATATTTTAATGACGCATATTATTCAATATCTAAATGTCTACAACTTTTATATTTACATATTTTGATAGGATAAATAGTGTGGATTCTACGCAAGTTTAAAGAAAATGCCGATTTTCACTTTTTTTGCAATATCTAGTAGGCAACGCATTTCTTTGGAAAAACAAGAGAAGGTCTGAAGAGGTAAGATAAATACCTCCATATTGTTCCATTTAACCGACCCTGTAACTCTTACCGTTTCCAAAATACCAATGGTGAGCATCGAATTTTGGACACACTGTATACCTATATATACTTAGTTATAGTCTTTAAAATTTATTTTTTATATTCCCGATTTATCACACATTTCTATTGGGTCTTTTGGATTACCTAAAAGATTTTGCTTGTTTCTACTAGGGATTACGGTTTTATAATCAAATTTTAAAAATATTTTTTGAAGACCTTTTGTGTATTTGACATATTTCTTATCTATTTTGTTATTACTAGTTCCTAACACTTACACCCGAAAGTAAAAAACAAAAACTATTAACTTTAATTTGATTTGGCAAATACCCTTTGCTCTTAGTAACTTGCCTATACATATTTGATTTCTGTCAATTTTGATCATTATTATTTACAGTAAATGTGCAATTAAATTGCTGGTGCCTAATACATTATTAATTTGTTTTATTTGTACCTAAATCCAGACAACAAAAGAGTATCTTACGAAAGGACCACAAGAACCTTTACAGCTATCCGGCGAATGTGAATCCTGCAATAGAAAATAAAATAAAAGTTACAATAGACATTTTCGGTTAATCCAAAAATTAAACAATATGTAGGGTGTTCCCTGTTTTGCTATGTTTCATATAAAATAGTGTCATTCATGGCCAACCTAATAAAATTTATCGGTATTAAATGCTGAAAAAAGCATTATGGTTACATTTTATTTAATACTAGAATAAAATTTGCATTTAACTTTTTTTTCTGACATCACCCTGAAACGAGACATCGTACTAAATGGACGCCCACAGTATAATGAACCAAATCGAAGTTCACATTTATTTTTTTTTGGAAAATTAAGAATTTGCCGCCACCAATCTCAAATACCACGTTATAGAGGACACTTTTTTCTATTAGGCCTATGAGGTCGTTTTTCATAAATTTCACTTTAAATAAATCAGCATGATAAGAAACAAATACAAGGATTTCCACATAACCTTAGCCTAAATATGAACTGCAGTTTCATATCTATTCAGGAAGTACCTTGCATAGATGAGTTACTCCAGTATTTTATTTGAGTATAGTGATAAATCGGCCCCTAGGTGCCGCACGAATGTATCAATTAGGGAAATTCATTAAACAAAAATCATGTTAATAAATAAAGTTAGAGCAAAATGAGTTTATTTTAATTCGGGTTTCGATGTAATAAGCAATGTTAACAATTTCCCTTCATGTGAGTTGCCCATCCTACCAATGCAACAACCGGTCGAGATTAAAACGTGAACAGATTGAGGCAAGAAGCAGTTTTATAATATGTAGGTATAGATGGGGGAGTTCGCCAAGAGCCCTATGCCCATAGTAAAAGGTGTTTACCATTGTAAATAATTTGCAATCACTTGCTGGCCGACTGCATTTGGATGCACTATGTCCCTAAATCACTCATTATTATTATTTTACAGTTTTATATATTTATATTTACATATTTGTTAAAATTATTAAAGTATCTGAAATCAGCGCAATCCTCATGTTCGAATACGTAAATAATATGTTGCAGTCATCTTTTACATTTTGAAAGATGTTACACTGAAAAAAACACGTATTTTAATATATGCCAAATTGAAACCGTGTGGAATGCTGCCAAATGGCGTTACCAACCGAAAATGTTTCGGCATATCGTCATATTTAAAAATTTAAATTTCAACAAATTTTACCATTTGTCGGACTAAAAAATCGTGTGTATCACGTGGTCACTGTTTTTGGGAGTGCTCGGACTAACTCCTCTCCCTGCAAACCATTCTCTCACTCGCAAAACGTCAGTTTCTGGCCTAGTGATACAAATAACTATTGTTTGAAACAGAATTGTTTGATTTAGACATTGCTTTCATTTCCATGAAAATAATCGATTGTTTGAACAAATAAATCCTATATCAAAAAAGTTTGTTTTGCTCAACAATCGTTCAAATTCATTCCATCGGAGGTCTTGCAAGATATACGAAGACAATCAAAGATAAAAATAGAAGCAAAAAATAGAAAGAGAAGGAAATATGGTAAAATAGAATATATAAAAATATGGGTCGAGGAAGAAGAAAAAAGGTGAAGGGGGATAATAATTACAACGAAACGATAAATAACGGACAAGATGATGACAATAGCATAAATTAATTTATTATGAGTTTAAGTAGCAAATTCATCAAGGGAGCCTACCGCCTTCCGTTTTTCTTTGCACACCTCCCCTAAGAGGAATCCTGGGGTTACCTAACTTCCCGAACTGTCGATATCGTCGCTAGCAGAAAACTCTTACTCTCGCAACTGCATCAATCACATTATAGCTAAGTTTTATTATTTAAGTAACTTATTCATTGTTAATGCGTATGAAGCTCATGTACATATGACATGAAACGGCTTGATCTTTAGTTCTCAAAGTAAAGTAAGTAAATCTTTATTCGGTGGTACTCTCCATAACCGAACGTTTTTAACCAGCTCAATACGGGCTCGGGCGCTTCACTTACTGCGGTTGACGCGAAAACAAAAGATCTTTTGGGTTTGCGGGAGGTACTTACCCCTTGTAATCTTAGTTCTAAGACAGTGTCGTTGCATGTTCGACCAGATAAATCTCCGTGTGTAAGTGATATGTGTACGCAGAGTCTTCCTGTTAGCAACGTTAACATTAATTTTGGTGTAACTAAAGCTTACCTGCGAATCCGGCACATTAATTCCGAACCTTACTTATTATTAAGCGAAGCTACTGCTAACGTACGTGAATATATGCGACAATCTCTCTATTTCTGTCACATTCACCTATTACTATAAGATTTGTTTGTTATTTTATTGAATTGTCTGTCTTTCTCTTAGGACTAATTGTTGTGTTTGATCTAGCGTATTAGGCTTTAAGTAAAACCTGTTGATTGGTTTTATTTCTTTCTTTTACCCAGCAGGTGGCGCATTGTTATACAGCAGTTTAATTTCGTAGGACCCTTTAAGGACCCCCACTCCAAGACGCTGCTGCTTTAACTGTTATAAATACTTTATTCTCCACGAACCTAGTGCGCTATATTGATCCGTATTTCCTTTGGTTGTTTCTTTTTAGGTTGTTCCTCTAGAGCCGTCGTTAGTTGTAAACCTCAACCGTTACAACCCAATGAGACAAACATTTATAGAAACCCTGTATTAAATAACTACACAACAAATTAAAAAATTAAGATAATTCCGATGTGTAACACAAACAAAGCAGGTATTCTACGAATTTTATTAAGAGAAATAATAAATTAAAATTACATCAATTAAATTTCTAAGAAAATTACCAAACATTTACATGTCCGCGCTGAAAAATTAATAACATTTTTAAAAGAACACGTTTTAAATTAAATCCTTTCTTTGAACTAAAACCATAAAAAAATAAGTTTAACCCAAAACGAAGGTAAAAGTGCAGGTACAATTACAAATACAATCAGTTAAGTAAGAATGGAGTACGCCATTAAAAAAACTTTCAAATTTACACAATACATGTTAACAACAATAAACGGATTTTACACATTTTCTTTATTTGTAACAAATCTAGTTTTATAAATCTGCCTTACAACAAAGATTGTTAATATATATTTGGCACATAACTTTCGGTACAAATTATTATAAGTTTAGAAATATACGCAACGTATATGAATGAAATGTAACAAAAAATTGCCGCGATATGTAGATTTAACCCGAGTTTTTAGTTGCTACGTGACTGTCGTTGATATCGCATCGTAGTTGAATCAAGTGTTTCGAAGTAAATAGTAAATAAGACCGACAATTTACAAATGTATCAGTTTGTAGAGCGAAGATTTAACGAGGTTCAGGAGTAAGATATTGGTATACATTTTAACCAAGTGCTGCGTATCTTTCCCAACTTTATAATCAATACTAAAACCTACAGAAATCAATTCTATATTGTTTACATTTGATGCGATACAAATGTACTTTTCAAAGTCGATAATCTTGTACGATATCAAAGTGAAAAACCATTAAACGTTATTTTAAAGAACGGCAATATTTACTACTCAAGACACAGTTTTTCTTTAGAATTGATAATTTTGTGCTTATTGCTTATTTGCATGTATCTTGAAGTGTCGTTTTAATTGAATCATTTGAATGTTTCATCAAATGCCGTTTTAAGTTATTTGAAAAGTTGCAACGATAATCGCATATATTGCATTGAAATCGTTTTTCTTCATTATGAATTTGTTTGTGAGAGCGAACATTCCATTTATGAATAGATTTGTAGTCGCATTTGTCACAACTAAATGAATGTTTATTCAAGCGTGGTTTTAAATAGTTGGAACTATCTTCAGAGTAGATTTTGTGCTTTTGCAAATCAGATTCAGTGTGATGTATAATTAAGTGGTTTTTCAAACTACTTAAAAGTTGCAACGATAATCGCATACATTACATTTAAGCGGTTTTACTTCCAAGTGAGTAAATTTTGTGGCTCTGCAAATTGAATTTGGTGTAACTTTTGTAGTCACATTTGTCACAAGTAAAACGTCGTTCACCTGAGTGTTTGATCGAGTGGTTTTTTAATTTTTTTGAAGAGATACAACGATAATCGCACCTATTGCATTTAAACGGTTTTTCTTTCGTGTGGATAAGTTTGTGATTCATAAAAGTATATTTGTTATGACTTTTGTAGTCGCACTTGTCACAACTAAAAGATTCAAGTGTATGTTTCCTCAAGTGCACTTTTAAACCTATTGAATATTTGGAACAATAATCGCACAAATTACATTTAAACGGTTTATCTTTCGAATGAATAATTTTGTGCCTCTGCAAACTAGATTTGGTGTAACTTTTGTAGTCGCATTTGTCACAATTAAAAAGTCGTTCACCTGAATGTTTCAACAAGTGCACTTTTAAACCTCTTGAAAAGTTGCAACGATAATCACACAGATTGCAATTAAATATTTTTTCTTCAGAGTGAATATTTTTGTGAGTGTATATACTAGATCTGTACTTAGATTTGAAATCACATTTGTCACAGCTGAAAAAGTTTCATCAGAATGGATTCTTTTGCGCTTTGACAAATCGTGTTTATTATAACTAAAAGAATGTGTAGTTAAATGTTTTCTTAAAATAATTTTGCTGCAAGTCTGATAACCACAATCATAACATTCAAATGAATATTTAGTGGTTTCACTTATATCACATCGTTTACTAATATGAGACAACTTATGATTATCCAAAGTAAGACTTTCTCTGCAACTATAATTACTGATGTTACATTGTACAGATGTAATTGTGAAATGAACCTGTTCGTGATTTATTAACGAGTAACCACCAGGCGTTGTGTAATCACACTGAACGCATTTAGAACGATGAGTGAAAATATGATCCGTTAAAATTTTTTTGTCGCTAGTGCTGTAATTACATTGATAACAATAAAAAATGTTTGCGAAATACTTTCTTCAATAGCCAAGGACATGTCGGTGTTAAATATCACACAATCATCATTGACAATCTCTTCAGTCTTTATTGCATCAGCGACAAGTTCCTGTTTCAATTCTTCTTTAACAAGAGGTTGACAAAATAGATGGACAGCATCAATCTCTACCTTACATTCATTGCACGCTAATGGGTTGTCGGTGATACTCAGACCCTTTAATATAATTAAAAAATATAAATGAGTTGATATAGTAATGAGATACTGACTTGTTCTGTAATTCCTTCCATCAACTTTGACCTCGGCATTAAATCATTGTTTAGATCAAATTCTGGTTCTTGCTTAATTTTTCCTAAACAAATTTGGCATGTCGTTGTTGTGATTTCAGACATTGTTAATAGCCACAGCCCACAGCTGTGTTTATAGCTCAGAAGTAAAAATATTATCAGATTCAAAAGTTTGTAAAAAGCCAGTTGCCACCATTTGCAAAATTCCAGTGGCGGAACATACGACTACTACTCGGGTTGCAACTCTAATCAGGAACATAGTCAGTCAGTTTTGGATGTAGACCCTCTTTTAGCAGTTGGAGTTTACCGTATACTTTGTTCTTGTGGCAAAATACTATACATAGGAATCACTAAGATATCAGTGGTCACTACACTTAAAAGAATATCAAACAAACTGTCGTCGGGGACACACCAAAAGTCAGCGATAGAAGTTTACTTTTCTGCGGCGATAGCCGACATGAGCTTAGCAATTGAGGATCACAAGATAGGAAAGTAGGGGGCACCTTTGAACATCGGGCAAGTTTGAACAGTTTGAATTTTAGCGCCAACTGACAACATGTTCGTGATTAGATATTGATGATAATGCAAAGCTTCTCAATTGCCAGTATCCAGAATTATGGGAACAAAAGAAAACTGCAGGAATTGATTGGTAGAAGGGATTTATGAAGAGGCACCAAGAACTTTCGAAAACCGGAGAATACATGTTTGAACAGAGCCAGCACTAGTTTTAATAAAACTAATCTCGCTGAATTCTATACGAATTATGAACAAGTATTACAGTCATATTCATTTACACCAGAAAATATTTATAATCTGGATGAAACTGGCATAACGACGGTTGTACAAGCTCCAAATATTGTGACCAGATAAGGGACCAACCAGATTGTGTTCGCAGAAAAGGGTCAACTGATAACAAGGTGTGGAATTGTAAACGCAAGTGGAAATTCCATTCCTCCGGTTTTTGTGTTTCTCCAAACTAGATTTCATGGGCTTGCAAACAGTCCTCTAGTGGTTGGATGACAGGGCAACTGTTTTTAAGAGTGCTTGAGCACATACAAAAAATCACCAGGTGCCCTGATCTTAATGGATGGATAATCACGAAAGTCATTGCACTTTGGACGCTATTGTCTATGCAAGGGATCATGAAATGGTTGTAATCACTTTTCCTCCACACTGCACGCACAGATTGCAGCCCTTAGATGTATCAGTGATGGGGCCTTTCAAATCCAAGCGATCAGTCGCACAAAATAACTGGCTTCTTAGTAATCCAGGCAAAACTCTGACAACTCACAACTTACCGACCCTAGCCTATACAGCTTACGTTAATACCTTCACACTGAAAAATATAACAACGGGATTTGCCAAGTCGGGAATTTTCGAGAAATGCTTCCTTTAATAAAAAATTCGAGGCTGCGTCTGGGACTGATAGGCCACTTCCAGAAATAGCGCAGTCCAAAAGCAAGTCTTCTTTAATTGATGCAAGAAGTTTTGATATAGTCTCCAGTTCAAACCTGAATGAACCATCGACCTCAGGCCAAAAAGAAACTTGTGTGTTGACAATTAGTACGGCCTCTTCCAAGGGCAGAGGAAAGGAGTAAGGACAGAGTAGTGAATCAAAAGAGAAAAAAACAAGACTTCTGACGTTCACACCTGACAAGAATATAATAGAAGAAGAAACCTTCGCACGCTTATTGAAAAATAAGAAGTGTAAGCCTGTACTAAACTGGAATAGACAACCCGTGTTCATCTGTTCATTACACAAAGTTCCAGTAGCAATGCTAAAGAGGAGTCCAGTGAGGATAGTGATACGGATTGTTCTTTACATGATGAATCAGATGATTTTCCTAAACAGGACAGTGACTTTAAGGAACAACTAGAGGAATCTAACAATTTAAATGAGAATTATTTTGTTTTAGTCCGGTTCTCCACAAAAACATCAGCCAAATATTATGTAGGCAAAATCATTAAGAAATATGATTCATTTAAATACAAAATTAAATACCTTAAAAGGGGTAGAACTAAGCAGAATGAAGTCCCAAAGTTTCATTTTTTTAACACTCCGAGGTGAGCGACGTGAAATAATAGAAAAAAGAATATTTGATAAATAAAACAAGGTAGATATTTGAGAGAATAGTGAAAAGTGTGTTAATATTGTAAGGTAAGAAATGTAACATAGGCACTTGCAATAGCAAGATTTGAATAGTCCGCCACTAAATGTGGCTTATTAAAAAGCTAATTAAAAAAGACACGTTGAATCCAGGATAAAATTCCTAACAACCGCTACAGTGTAGTGATAAATGTAGTAATGTCAGCAATGAAATAAAACACAAGCATAGTGAGAACGTAAATTATATTAAACGTTGATCCGTTTTAAATAAAATTGTCAATTTTAACAAAATTGTGTAAATGTTTAAAAACCTCTCTGCCTAAGCTTCCTAAAAAAGAAGGGCAATTTAGCTCATTTATAATTGAATTTTATTCATAACTGAAAAAAATTAAATAACAGCGTATAACACCGTAGGTAACAGGCAAAGTTTCACCAGTCGCTACGCTCACACTTGGCTATTCAGTTGGATTTTCGAGATCGCGTAAATTTTGGGATGGCTATACTGCAGTCCATTAATCAATATTTAGTTTTGCAAATATTATATATACACAATAAAGTAAACATATTGAGCCATTCCCCTGGTCTTGGTCTCTCACGGAACAGAAAATAAAGAACACTGGTATTGCTTCATTCGGAATCATATTTTAATAAATAGGGCGCTTTAATATGTATCTTAAGGTAAAAGATCAAAAACAAACATCTTACATCTTCTTGCAATTGTATAGAAACCAAACCAAACAAAGCGCCAAAAGATAACGATTTCCGCAAAACAAAGACACACGTGGTTAAAATATTTATAACGTGTATAAAAATGCAATACGAGTATTTGGTCACCATCGTGCTTAGAATAAAAACGGAACCAAAATGCACGAAGCCGCGATAATTAGATTTTAAATATAATAGAAGCTATAGAATCCAAAGCAAGCATCTTTAAATTATTGAAATTGCGTAATCAAAGAAAGAATGTAAAAATTACATTAAATGCCTTCTCACCTCAATTGCGCAACAAAGCACGAGGTCGCAACTTGCAATAATTACAAAAAGCATAGACAAATTATTACATTTGATAAAAACAAAATTTGCTTGCATTTGGTTGAAATGCTTTTAAAGTAAATTACAATTACACGTATAAATGTTATACAGAGCAAAATCTTGTGGATTGCACTGTAACAGTCGGAGACAAGATGCTTTAAAACTGTCTCTTGTAACCCTCCAAGAAGGCCGCATCTAACGAGACTTTCTAATAGACCGGACCAACCCTACGTACTTTAAAACGAATTATAGCAAAAAAAAATGCGGGTACCTATAATTTAAATATGGATCTTTCAATGTATATGAAGCGAAAGTGTGGGAATAGAGAGAGTGAGAGAAACTACAGAAACCACAAGAAAAGTATTGGAAGTAGAGACTAGGATTGGAGAAACACCAGGTTAGTCAAAGAGGAAGTGAAACTGGAACAAAGGGTACAAACAGGAAAAAGCGCAATAAGGCATGAAGAAAAGATGGGATGCAAGGAAGAAAATAAGATATTGTATGAATGTTATTGAAAGGAGTTAAAATATGGTGAAGATGGGAGAAGAAGATACTATGCGAAGGAGGAGAACATGTAAGAGAGGAAATGAAGAATATTAGAGATAGAGAGAGAAGTATAGTAGAAGAACTCGTACAGAGAGATATTGGCACACAGGCACAAGAAAGAGCAAAATTAGAGAAAGAAAATACAACACGAAGTATGAAGAGTTGAGTTAATAGCAGAAGAAAAGCCGAATAACATAACGGCGGAAGAATTCGGATTAGGGGATAAAATAAAATCGCGAGATTCAGAGGAGGAAACGAGGAAAATGTAAGTACTGATAAAATGACGAATGTGTAAGGAGAGATAGGAAACTATAGAGCATTGCAAATAAAGAGTGAGGAGAGTGTTGGTGCGAGAGCGGTGGGGGTTGGGTGGATGAGGAAGGTGGTGAAAAAATGGATAGAAGAAAGACAAAGGGAGATACTAAGAATAGATTGAAGAGCCAAAGAAAGATTTTTTTTGTATTTTTTTTTAATTGTACCGAATTATTTGTTTTTAATTGAATGAACGAAAGAAAGTTTATGCGAATACAAGAGAACTGTATCAATTATGGTTCTAAGCTTAAAGCATAAACTTTTTTTCGTTCATTGGCTGCAAATCAGGATACATTTCATTGAATTTCCTACATATTCTTGCCACAATTTTGTCACCTTGTCCATGAAGAATAAATAGATTCATCAAAACTTCATGCGAGTAATTATTTCGCTCCATTGTAATATGTTTTTGAAGTATTAAGTAGTAAATCACAATCACAATTTCAAAACTTCGACGTCTGTCAAACACAGTGAATAATTGACCAATTGTCAAATTACATGATTTTCCAAGGCTAAGTAATACAATAGCGCACTTCAGTTAAAAATTTAAAAAGGACGGAAGAGTCTACCCTAGTTCTTTCTCTTTTCATCAGAGCAGCCAACATACTTACGGGAATTTAGTAAAAAAATCTAACAAAGCGATTAAAAAGAATGTTTTAGAAAACGGATAAATAACGAGAAGAGCAAGAATAATGAATAAATAACACGAATAAAACGAGTCAACCAACCATCAATAATCAACCAGCCATCAATAACTTGTAATTGGTAACACTGCAGGGATTTCTTATACTAAATTTAGGGTATTTTCGATGTTTCTAAAAGCACGTTTCCTTACCTGGTAAACAAAGAAAGCATTTTAGGGTAGACTCTTTTATCCTTTTTAAATTTTTAACTGAAGTGCGCTATTATGTGAAGACAATGTGTTTTTTAATCATTATTGCGATTATTTCGAAAAGTTGATGAGTTAGCTATACCACTATGCTATGCTTGAAGACATTATAATTGTCTAACAATATTTCAAGTAATATACAGGGTGTTCCATTTGAAAAAATAAAGTTTTGACCTTTTCTGAATGTTAAGTCAAAATCATTAATTTTAAACCACCCTGTATAAGATAAAATAAATTTATTTAGGTAGCTGTTAAATACAAGGCTTTTGCAAACTGCATCTAAAATTTTAGTTTTATATGAGTTCAAATAGCAACTAAATTTAAATTTTGGTGGGATCATATTCGGAAAAAATAACCTAAAATAATTATCTGGGAAAAAATTATCAGTAAGAAATTACAATTCTAAAAATTGAATAAAATATAGGGTGTTTCATTAAAAATTACTAAGTTCTTCTGAGTAGAAGCGGCAACACTGCCAAAGATAGGGCAGTAGCCAAATTTTCAGATTACTCCTATTATTTCCATAAACGTCTAATCGACTATCAATGACCCTATATACTTGTCTTCAGTCCTCAATTTAATAATTTATTTACATATAAGTGGGTCAATTATACAATAGTTAATTAAATTAAATTAATATAAAAGTAATTACATTATAAAACACAACTTATTCTCACAAAACGAAAAACCAGAAAAACGTTCTATTCGGATTTAATCAATTTCGTTCGCCTTTTAGTGTGAGTTATTTTGTGTTGCGCTAAATAGCGTTTCGAGTGGGTTTTGTAGTCGCAATTGTCGCAGGAAAAAGGGCGCTCACCAGAATGTTTAAGCATGTGCTCTTTCAAATATTTCGAATAATTACAACCATAATCGCAAATATTACATTTATACCGTTTCTCTTCGGAATGAATTCGTTTGTGACAAGTCAAAGTATGTTTGTATATGGTTTTGTAATCGCAACGTCAAAATGGGTGTTCACCGGATAATTTAACTATTTTTATTCGATTTTTTTTTTTTGTTATTAAATGGTATTTTTACAGGTAAAGGAGATCATCATTTATATTTTTTTTTTTATTCTTAATTTTCGAAATTACTGCAATAATCGCACACAGTACATTTAAACTTTCTCTCTTTTTTTTTTATTTTTTTTTCCTCTTAAAATTTTTTTTTTCATTTTTTTTATTGCACTTGTCGCAGCAATAAGGACGTTCACCAGATAGTTTAAACATGTGAATTCTATTATGTTTGTTAAGTTCAGATCCATAATAAGTCTGGTAATCACATTTGTCGCATCTAAGAGGAGGATCTTCAGAGTGTTTACGCATGTGCACTCGTAAGTTTCTCGAACAGTTACTTACATAATTGCATATGTCACATTTAAAAGGTACTTCTTTAGAGTGGATTTCTCTGTGACTCATCAAATACTCTTTGGCGTAGGTTTTATAATCACATTTGTCGCAGGAAAAAGGCTGCTTTCCCGAATGTTTACGCACGTGAATTTTTAAGCGTGTCGAATCCTTATTTTGATAATCACACAAATTGCATTTAAACACTTTCTCTCCAGTCGCTGAATGTTCGTGAGCAATGAATCTTGATTTGTTATAAGTGGTAAAGTTGCATAAGCTACATTTGTGCTTTTGTTTTTTTTCACCATGCATATGAATCCTATGTTTGCTTAAGTATTTTGAATTAGAAGTGGAGAACTCACATTTTTCACACCTAACTAACTTAATGTCATGATGTTTCTCTTCATTTGTAGTAGTATAACATTGTAATTTTACATGAATTTGTTTATGAGTTAATAGCAAAGAAATATCGAGAGTCGTGTAACTACACTGATCACATTTGAAACGATGAGTAAAAACATGGTTAGTTAAATTACTTTTGTCATTTGTGCTGTAATTGCATTGATTACAGTACAAAATGTTTACGAGGATACGTTCTTCAATGCACAAAGATACATCGGTGTTGAATTTGATGGCCACATCACTCTTGACCGTATCTTCAAGAAACTTGATTTCTTTTTTAACAGTTTGCGTGCACAGTACATCAATCTCCTCCTTGTATTTAGTGCTCGTAAATGGGTTTTCTGTTATGTTCACCTCCTTTAATATAATTAAATCATACAAATGATCCAATGTCACATTATACTTACATCTTCCGAAAAATACTCCAACTTTAAATTTAGGTCAAATGCAGGATCTCGCTTAATTTCTGCTAAACAAACTTCATCCGTTACTGTTGTAGTAGTATCGGACATGGTTTAATAGAATTGGATTAAAGCGCTACCAAAATTACAAGCATTCCAATTGTTTACATACTTGGACCTCGTTTGTATGCGTATGTTACGGGGTATATAAACAAAATAATATGTCAAAACAAAGTCAAATCTTGGGGGATCTTATATACAGTGTGTCTTGTAAATTCTAAAATTATGTGTTTTCGACAAAAGCTCATAGGAGGAAATCATCGTCCGTTAGATCAGTTAGATTTCACATGTACTGTAATAACATTGAAAAAGAATAAGAACAATTAACTGATTGAGAATATAGAAAATGATTCCTAATAGATACAGCGTTTCCACGCCGAATAGCTAAAACGATGCTGTGAATGAGAAAGCACTTCAACCTAGGTTTACCTATAGTTGAAGGGCTTACAGTTTATTTCCAAGGGTATTAACAAAATCTAAAGCCTTAATGCATCAAAGGCCAACCGTTTTCTCTGCAAAAAGTAAAAAAAGTCTGTTGATATTTCGAAACTTTTTCAGGTACAGCTTTCTTTGCAACATATTTAGATTCTTTCTTTGAAAATTTTAACTAAAATGATGCCAAGTGTTTAAACACGTCATATCCCTTTTTCCAGGGAATAAGGGTTATTCCATCTACTTTTTCCTATCATCTCTACAGAGACCAGAAGGTTCTAATAGAGTACAAGCTATATTCTGTAACTAGTTGTTAACGAGCGACTTTGACCTGAACGATAGTCATTACCGACAGCTTAAACAATTGGTTGACGCTATCGTATTTTGTACAAACTATCGCTCAACGTTAGCGTGGTCTAACAACTGAGCGATGTTTTTAATAAAAATAGTACAACTTTGCACGTGTATATGCGTATCAATGTAAGGGGTGCGTTCAGGAATTGTAGATTAGTTTTGCCTGCATAGGGACAAAATGTAATGACGTCATTGAAATGTATGTAGTAAGGTAGACATCTATGAACGATCGGGTGAACATTTATCAGACTTGACATGGGTTGACACTACTACCAATGATGTTCTCTTGTCACTGCCAAATCAAAGCACTAATTTTAAGCGTAAGTCATTATTATGTAAAAGTTAATATTGTTGAAGATATATAGATGAAAGGAAGACACGTGTTCTTTGCAGTATATTTTAAGTAATACAATGTTTAATTGTAGCATTAGCGACGACAAAAAAATGTTAAAAAAGATAGTAAAACTGAAACGAAGAAAAAAAGACGTAGTTTGCATTAAACATTACGTTGAGAACATAATGCCAAATTATATCAGAGCACAATTTGGAAGTCACTTTCGTATCAGTTACGAGTTTTATCAAACTCTGTTGGCTGCGATGGGTCCAAACAATTTACAAAGAATCAGTGCAAGAGGACGATATACTATATATGTGATCGGGGATGAACGGTGTTGGTTTCCACTAAACAAGAAACATTAAAACAATGTTTTGTAACATTTGAACAAAGTAACAAAATTAACATTTAATTTTAACAGTGGTTCTACATCACATCAACATTGTTTATAAAAAAAATATTTAAACATGGAAATAACATTACAAAAATATAATAAGTTGAACAGGTATTAAACATTGTTAGTACTACATTACAGTAAGTTATTTTTTTGTGCGATATAGTATAAACAAATTATGTCACGTGATTTTTCGGTCAACAAATTATGCTCAAAATCAAATCGATTTCCTTTTGAACACTGGCCCAGTACTGGCGGGTATGCTTGTCTTAATTTATATTTTTCTTATCACCTCGGTTATCACATCGGTCCGTAAATAAGCGAGTTATGGTCAAATTACGGCTCAATTTGTTTGAAATTTTTTTGACTATTTTTAACATTTTTTTTAACCTCGAAGATGCCCTCGTACAAAAAAATCTAATTTACCAAAATAATGTAGTGCGAATAGAAATTGTTTAATAAAATTTTAGAACACGGTTTATTTGGCTCGTCCGCATAATAGAACAAAGTTTATTTAGGTCATTGACAGTTTGGTTTGCAAAACGCTCCCCGTTACGCGTGTGAGTCACAAAGTTCGTGCATAAACAAATTATTTCGGGTGAAATTAAACCCTCTACATTAAAAAATTTGCAAAATTACGATTCTTTTCGTTTTTGAACCATATTTCTAGCACAAACAGATAATTATGGAATAATAAGATTATGTTGATATTACGTTTTAAAAAGATTTTAACGCTGAATAGTTCGTGATTGCCGCTCCGCGACCCAACCCACCAAATTCGTGCGTAAAAACATTTTTTTTCGGGTGAAATTGAACCTTTTACTAAGCTAAGCCATTCAAAAATTTGGAAAATTAGGAATCTTATGTTTTTTATTCATGTTTTTACGTAATACGGTTCCGGAGTTATAAAAATGTAAAAATTACAGTTTATTTATTTAATCGTATGGTACATTTTAAGTATTGTATTGTGATGTAAGTGTTATGTATGGTGCCCCAGAAGATCAGTATAAACCTGCACAGTGTGGTGACGAAACCGTGTGCAATTGTGAATTGGTTTGCCTTGGCAAAGCATTTACTTCAAGGTTTAGGTAAACCACTAAAACCTAAACATGCCAACCCTTACCTACCCTAGTATTCACATGTAATAATATTAACCCTTAAATGCATCGCGTTGCCATTTGGCAACACACTAATATTTCCACCTCAAATTTATACGTGATAGAAATATAAAGAAATAACTTAATGTAGCCATGCGGCAACATACCAACTGCTTGTATTTCTAACCGCTGTGCGAAATGTAAACATCTGTGATTTTGAACCTTACTTTTTCAACATTTTCGTGCAGTGTGGATCGTGAGTGTTCCATCCCATATACATCCTTTATTTGTTGGATATTTTGAAAGTAAAATTACTACCCACACAAATCCAGGTAAGGATTACGATTATCCGTTATAATATTACAGGTAATGTTATGAGTAACACAAAATTTCGTCAAGTTTTCCTTGTAGTCATTTGGCTACAGTGTGCATTCAGGATAGTGTTCTTATTCTTATACATAATTTTACAATATCTTTCAATATTTTTACTATCGATATCAAATATAGTTTTTCTTCAATTTCAAGAATGGATAAAGATGATAGAAGACCCATGACCGAAAAAGAGTTAGAAACTTTCTGGGAAAATTTTACTGGTCTGGAGAGCGAAGATGAAGTTGACGATTTATTTGACGATGACAGTTTGGAAGACCCTACATACCAACCTGACGAAGATACAGAAGTGATGAATAATGATGCAGCCTTGGAGGCATCAAATGAAGAAATACATTCCGAAACCGTGTGCAAATTATCTGAACCTAATATAGAAAATATACAGCACAAAAATGAAGGATCCAAAAAACAAGCAAAAATTCAAAACATAGTTTGGAAAAAGAAACATCTGCAATTGAATGAAGGCCAGATGCCTTTCCTGGGTAATTCAGAAATAAATGAAGAACTCCTATCTTTAGATACTCCATACCAGTATTTCAAATACTTTTTTTCCGATTCATTGATAAATACGATGGTCGTTCAAACGAATCTTTATTGTATACAAAGTCAACCAGATAAGCCGCTGAATTTCAGTATAACAGATATGAGACAATATATTGGAATTCATCTATACATGTCACTGGTACATATGCCAAATACTAGATCGTATTGGACTGACGAACTTGAATTCCCGCTAATAAAAAATGCTATGCCATTAAATAGATTTGAAAAACTGCGACAATTTCTTCACTTGAATGATAATACTAAGTTTATACCACGAAACGAAGCTGGACATGATAGAATATTCAAACTTAGACCATTTGTGGATCATCTCAAGAAGAAATTCAATTCGGTGTCGTTGGAGCAACATTTATCTATTGATGAGCAAATGTGCTCAACTAAAATCAGGCATTACATGAAACAGTATATGCCGATGAAACCACATAAATGGGGGTTCAAATTGTTTGTTCTTTCGGGTATTTCCGGTTTTGCATATAACTTTGAAATCTATAGTGGACAGGAGAATGATCAAACCCGTCCTGCAGAAGAGCCAGATCTTGGTGCTACTTCAAACATTGTTCTTAGATTGTCACGTATTATACCAAGAAATCAAAACTATAGAGTTTATCACGATAACTATTACACTTCAGTGCCACTGATGGTTCATCTAGCTAAACAAGGGATACACACTTTGGGTACAATCCGAAGGAATAGGTTGCCGAATTGTAAGCTTCCTACAGAAGCACTTTTGAAGAATGAACAACGTGGCATAAGTAAAGAGTTTGTAGCAACAGTCGACGGGATTGATATATCTTCACTTGTATGGAAAGATAACAAATATGTGACTCTTCTTTCATCATTTGCGGAACCCATCCCCAAGCATTGGTGAAAAGATTCGATCGAAAACAAAAAGAAACCATTGACGTCAATTGTCCACATGTAGTTCAGCAATATAACCGACACATGGGAGGCGTAGATCTGTTAGACAGTTTGATGGGTCGCTACAAAATCAAGATGAAAAGTAGGAAGTGGTATGTAAGACTTTTTTACCACTTGATAGATCTAGCAGTGGTGAACGCTTGGTTGATTTATAAACGAGTTCATGAAAAAAATGGAACTAATGTGAAGAAGATTTTGGACCAGGCTAGATTCAGAGCGGAAGTGGCTCATTGTTTGATAAAAATAAATACCACATCGATAGGAATACCAAAACGAGGGAGACCTTCTACTTCAAATGTCGAGCGAGAAATTCAAGCAAAGAAGAAGAAAGGACCAGCTCAACATGCGCCACCACAAGATATTCGCCAAGATCATCTAGGACATTGGCCTATTCCTGTACCTACTAAAATGAGATGCAAATACCCTGATTGCAAAGGATTCACCAGGACCAAATGTGAAAAATGTGGAGTTGGACTCTGTTTAAATTCAAATAATAACTGTTTCAAGAATTATCATGTGAAATAATTATATACGCAGAATAACATAATAAATGCATCTTGTAGCCATTTGGCAACATATAGTTATTTTACAATAGATATAGTTTTTGTTTAATTTTGAATTTTTTCATTAATTTTCTCATATTCTACTAGTCAAGTAGTACCATTTTTGATAAAAATTAGATCGAAATAAAAAATCATGCATTTAAGGGTTAATTTAGTATGTAATGTGAATGTGTTTTGTGAAATTGTGTTGTACATTTTTTCTAATTATCCACGAGGGTCTTGATGACCAGGTCCGGAAATCAAAGTGGTGATTCTCAGGAACAACATGTTTTTCTTGTTGTCCATGGAGTACTGTAAGGTACTGATCACCTTCCATATTTTATATATGCACCAAAAACCCGTTTTGACGTTTAATTATAGTATTTCGTATTGACAATGTAAAATTGCTTGAAAAAAAAAATTTTTTTTAAGACAAATTTTATTACACATTATGCTACAGGGGCACAAAACAAACGTTTTTTTAAATACACTTTTTTTTTATCAATTATAATTTAAAAATTATGAACGTTTTAGTTTTCGATTGAAATTTTTTCGAAAAAGTTTTTCGCTTATAAGTTTTGAAAACACCCAAAGTCAAAAAAAAACTAAAACTGCCAATAACGTTTATTTCTTTATCCGCTTAAGATTATTTTTGAATTTTAAAAATCGGTCCGAAAATAAACGGTTCAATTTGTTTGAAATTTTGTTGACTATTTTTAACATTTTTTTAAACCTCGAAGATGCCCTTGTACAAAAAAAATCTAAATCGAAAAAATATAGACACATCTTTCGTAAACTCGAAATTTTTTTCGAAACGAAAATATCTCGAGCCGTTTTAATGCGAGACAAATTTGAAAAAAGGTCGATTTTTGCATCGAATCTCTTCCTAGCAACGTGAACAGAGAACACCTGATAAGAAAAATATTAGTTAAGATTTCAAGATGTGGAGTAATAACATTTGCGTGCACATCATGTTGAGGTTACGTTTTATTTTCACTTAATTTGAGGTAATTCAATGTAATTATACGCCTTTTACTTTTGTAACTATTTTAAATTGATTTATATTTGCTCAAAATTACTGCCGATACCTAAGTAAAATTTAAATTAATGACAGTAAATAGTATGTTCCCGCTGTGAGATGCTACCTACCATCAGTAAAAGCATGTCCTAAGGGTAGAAGAGTCAATTTAACAAACTGAACCACCGCAGGTGCGGCAAATCAAGATATATATTGTGATGATAAACGCCACTATAAATTTGAAAATTAATTTTAATTGGATTTATGTTTTTGAAATTTGCGCTATCATCCAAATTTTCTCTTATCCCATCTCAGGGTTTATTTATAGAGTCGTGATAATTTCCAACTTTCACTAACATATTTTTTTTTTAAATAAGACACAACGTCAAACAACCTGCATTTATATTACAACCTTTCAAACACGAAAGTTAATTTCTTTTCAACCAGTTAACATTTAAACTTATGTGCAAGTTTTCTCCAGAACTTATATTTATACAATTTAAGGAATTATCTAATGCCATCACGTTTGCAAATGGAATTAATGAGTGTAGTATCTTCACAGTTTTAAATTAAAAAACATATCTGCGCAATACATTTCTTATGGAAATCGTTTGGCGCGAAACTGTTACACCCTTTACCGATACAGCTACCCACACCACCCTCTATTGCTATCTTTCTCTAAATAACGTCTATTTAAGATTCAGAAATTATTAATAATTAAAATAATTTCTGAATCTTAAGCTTAATGAAAAATCTAACTAAGTTCAAACCTCCTTAAGTTGGCAACACTAAAGTGAAAATATTGGCATGATTATGTTAAAATTCGAAATCTTCTTAAAATTACAAAAACTCCTTATCAATAAAATACGTAGGATCAGTGGCGGCTTGTCCATATGGTCATTTGGTCAATGACCACCCAAAAATTTTGACAATATATAAAAAAATATTAATTATTACGTGTTTTATTAAAATAGGTAATTAAGTCGCAAGTACAATAACTTAAAATTTATCGGCCGTCGTTCGTAATTCATCCTCTTCAACTTTGGGCTGGCGGTGCGAATTGTCTTCATTGAATTAGATCTACGCGGAAAAACTCGAAAAACGTGCAGCGCCCGAATAAACGCGAACGTCCGAAACAATAATCAACTTTGGGTCATGAGCCGGATCCCGCAGTTTACGTTGACTTCGTATAGTGTGTACAACTACGCTCGATTTTTGATTCGATTTTTGCGTGTTTTAAATCAGTTTAAGAATTTATATTGATATGTTTTACTGTTGTTGTGTTGTTTTGTAAAAATACTATTTTTGATTCGCGTGTGCATGCGCTATAATAGAAAATGTCGGTAGTGCAGAAAATTAAACAACTAAAAAGTGCTAACAAACTTAATTTTACAAAATTAGTTGAGTTCAAGGCAAATGGTCGTCCTTTGCCAGAATTAAGTTTACGACAGACTAGCAAAGACAAAAATAAAGATGTTCATCAAAACTTTCGCAAGGTAATGTACGATTTAGCTAACTGGATATGTGGTTGTAAAGTATCAAATGTATTTTACTGTTTTGTTTGTTTATTATTTTTTAAAGACTCGTCAGACTCGCTATAGTCCAAATCCGGTGTCAAAGATTTAAAACATTTAAAAGAGGAAATAAAAAAAACATGTTTCGTCTGCAGAACACATGAAATGCTCGGTAAATTTTGCAACTGTAGGAAATGTTGATAATCGTACACAGCTAGACAATGCTTACAGAAAATCCCTTAGAGATTTTAATGAGAATGTTTCGAAAAATCGCTATATTTTGAACAAAATTGTAGATTGTATAAAATTTTGGGGTGCATTTGAGTTATTTATATTTTTTAAGTATGTCTATTTTTTAAATTAATTTTTGACCTCCCAGTATGATTGACCACGAGCCGCCACTGCGTAGGATAAAAGACAAAATGGAAAATCATAAACTCCTACTCGTTAAAAATTTTTGATTATAATAGTTATTTGTATCACTAGGCCAGAAACTGTAGTTTTGCGAGTATGAGTACGTTTTGTGGGCCGAGGCGAAGCCGAGGCCACAAGTGCGAATACTCGCAAAAAGTTTCTGGACGTGTGATACACAAATTTTTCGGCCGACAAAATTTTTAAATTAAAATATTAATGATTATTGTTTAAATAGCGTCGGTTTAGAAAATTCATCTTTCTTATGTTGGCGATTCAATTCACCGCTATAGTGATTTGAATTTAAAATAATCTTATTGCGCTTGGTAATTTTATGAATTTTTTTGTGAAAAAACATGAATGAAGAAAAGGTATTAGAAGTACCAGCTCATATTCGAAATGTAGCAGAAGCTGCAATTCAAAATTTACTTCCTGAAAAATCATCCAATCGATATTGGAAAGAATATGAGATACTAAAAAATGGGGTTCTGAAAATGGCGTATCGGTGTATAATGAATATGTTTTGGTTGCATATTTTGAAGAAAAATCTAAGAACTTCAAATCGTCAACGTTATGGTCGATGTATTCGATGCTTAAAACTACCTTAAACATTAAAGACAACATTAATATCGAAAAATATACAAAATTAATAGCTTTGTTAAAGCGCAAACATGACGGATATCGTGCAAAAAATCCAAAATTTTAGAAATGGATGATTTAGAAAAGTTTATTAACGAAGCACCCAATGAAGATTATCTTATGATAAAGGTAGGCATGATTAATTTTTAATCTTTATTTACAAAAATTATTTATAGACAGCATTAATATTTGGCATATGCGGTGCATGCCGAATACATGAATTACGAGACATGAAAATCAAAGATGTCATTGATAAAGGGGATGTTATTATCTTATCCATCCCTCAAACAAAAACTAAAAAACCTCGTACCTGCTGTGTGACCGAACTTCATTGGATGGATATAATTCGCAAATATGTTACGTTAAGGCCCAATACAGAAATTGATAGATTTTTTTTATTTTATGCAAAAATAAATGCTCAAAACAGCCAGTAGGCATTCACTCCTTTGGAAATATGCCTTCTAAAATAGCTGCATATTTAAAATTAGAAAATCCAAAAGGATACACAGGTCACTGCTTTAGGCGAAGTGGTGCTACAGCTCTGGCAGGAATGGGGTAGATATAACAACCCTGAAGCGCTTTGGCGGATGGAAAAGTACTACAGTCGCAGAACAATATATAGAGGATTCATTGGGTGCTAAAATAAACATTGCCAATAAATTATTGCATCAAAATCGTTCAGAACCTCAGCCCTCGACAAGTACAGGAATCCAGCAAGAAAGTTTACAAGAACCGATTTCATTAAAACCATCTAGTATTCATAATGTGCAACTTAAATTACAAGACACAAATTTGCCGAATATTAATCTCTCCCATCTGGAAAATTGTACGATCAACTTTAATTTTAAATAATTCTTTGAAAATTTACCTCTGATTTTAGTTAGAATTTCCGTTTGGTTGTTTGTTGTTCCTCTATTTTTGTTTCTAAATAAATTATTCAATTCAATTGGATTATTTGAAGTTAATAATTACTGAAAAAATAAACATAACCTAAAAAATGCTTCTTTGAATTTACTGCTTACCTACGGTTGAATTACATAAATCGATTTATGAATATGAAACTGTTTGCGATGAAATCCTTTAAGAACACTGAAATATTTTTTTTAATTTATTAGTTCACATTCCAAACTACACAGTTGTCAATCGGAACTCGTTGTTAATCAAATTGTCAATGCAACCAACTTAAAAATCGATCATGAAAATCCCTCTTTTATTTTCGTGCCACGACTTGAAAATAAGTGTTTTCAAGACAATTTAAGCGAATAGAAAATCAGTAATTTTAGACGGAGGCCGAAAAAGTAATTTACAATCAACTAATAAGGTGCGTAGAAACATTTTTTCGTTCACTAAACTATAATATTAACTTGTAATTTTATTTTCAGATATATAACCATAATTAAATCTCAATAATTCGTATTTATCATGCAATGAAAAAGCAAGTAAAGGGTGATTCAAAAAGAGCGCCGGTTTTTAAACGGCTGGTAAATTTTCGTTTATTGGTTGGCAACAATGAGTGGCCTCGATTCTATTTCTGGGAACATTCCGATTGTCAATTCTGATCGCATTTCTTTCGATCTTGCAGTTGCAGTCTGTGTCTAACCATGGAGAAGTTTATGAATAGAGAGAGTTGTGCGGCTACTGTCAGGCGACTTCGCGGTATTCTAGGACGAAATGAAGCACCGACTGAATCAACAGGTCGCAGACTCATGAAAAAGTTCTTTGAGCCAGCGCAGTAGAGGAGGACACATGCCTGACATCATTTTTCATACATGAAATCGTAAAGTAAGGTGAACATGTTGATGTATTTATTTTCAATTTTTCGTTTAAATAAACTTCTTAATTTGATATATTAAAACCGGCGCTCTTTTTTAATCACCCTATACTAATTTGCAAAACGTCTCTATAAAATCTTAAATCTGGGTTAAATAATGATTCTCTGACTGTTGCAACGTTGCAACTAAGTACTAATTAATTAAAAATTTTTCTTAACACACCGTTGTTTAATTTTATCATAACAATTCCATTCATAACTTATAACAAGGTATTTCTTTTAAATAAACCAAAACAAATTATAACGTACGCGAACTTCTTCAATCAACTACCAAAAGTAAACTTTTTCTGTACCACCCTATATACAAGTAAGTAAGCGCGTCTATTTGCAGTGCACAATCACTATGAAATTTGAAGGCATTGATCGGTAAACGCATTCAATATTTATATACTTGCATAAGCATAAATGTTAGATAAATAATTAGTGCATTAAATAATGGCAGACACCACAATAGCATGTCAAATTAGTTTTAAAACAATAAAAGAAGAAGCGCCACGACATTTATTAGGCTATGATTCAATGCTACATCCTAAGTTCTCGACTTTTCCTATAAAAGCAGTAAGTATCATAACATACTGAATTATGTATATATATATTTGAAAAACATTGTAGGAACTGAGCTTTGATGAAAATCCACTTGCGTGCAACAATTGCAAGCTCAAGATTGATGAAGGACACCTAGCATTAATGCAAAGCGATAACATTTTAGGAAATGTAAATCTTCCACAATCATTTCTGACAAATCATTGTTCACTTGTTAATGATGAACATTATTTAACAAAAATCAAAGAAGAGTTTGTGGAAGTTGGGACTGAAAATAAAGATATTATTAAAGAATAATGTGTGTTATTTAACACGGACATATCCTTGTGTGTACAAGAGTTTACAATGTCAAATATGTTGTATTACTGCTACCTATGTAATTACACTACAAATGGTAAACAAATATTAACCAATCACATATTTACTCATCTATTGAAATGCAATCTGTGTAGTTACGTTGCATTTGATAATTCCTCATTACGGTGGCATGAAGAGGTACACTTTAATGTTACATCAGAAGAAAATGTATTTGAATGTCATGATTGTGGTTGTCAGTTTAAAAGCAAGACAACTTTGGAGTTTCACGTGTTAACCCATAAGAAACTGTTAAATCGCAACGGTATTCGTAATAATTCGAATAATTTGAGAAGGCATTTGTGTAAACACTCTAAAGAAAGACTTTTCAGGTGTCACAAAAATACTAATTAGATTCAGCACAATCAAACTCGCTCTCAAAAAAAACTGTTTAAGTGCAATATTTGTGATTATGGTAGTAATCGATCAGGAAACTTGAAACTTCACATGTTTATCCACTCAGGACAGAAGCCTATCCGCTGTGATAAGTGCGATTACAGGTGTTCCCGAAAAAGTAAATTGACTCAACACACTAGAACACACACTCAAGAAAAACCGTTTAAGTGTAATGTTTGTGATTTTTGCTGTAGTCAATCTGGAAGCTTAAAGAACCACATGTACAAACATTCAGGAGAGAGACCTTTCAACTGTGATAAGTGCGACTACAGGTGTTCCCAAAAAAGTAATTTGACTCAACACAACCGAATACACACTCAAGATAAACCTTTTAAGTGTGATATTTGTGGTTTTGCAGTAGTCAAGCAGGAAGCTTGAAAATCCACATGTACATACACTCCGGAGAGAAGCGTTTCTGCTGTGATAAGTGCGACTACAGGTGTTACAAAAAAAGTCTTGATACGGCACAATAGAATACATACTCAAGAAAAACCGTTTAAGTGCAAAATTTGTGTTTATCGCAGTAATCAATCAGAAAACTTGAAAATCCACATGTACGAACACTCAGGAAAATGGCTTTTCAGCTGTGATAAGTGTGACTACAGGACTTCCAAAAAAAATCATTTCATTCGGCACAATAAAACGCACACTCAAGAAAAACCGTTCAAGTGTAATGTATGCGATTATAGCTGTAATCAACAAAGTTCTTTGAAAAGACACATGTACAGACACTCAGGAGACCTGCCTTTCAATTGTGATAAGTGTGACTACAAGCGTTTAAGTAAGTGTAATTTTTGTAACAATCGAGAATCAAATTTCAAACTCTCATGCAGAAACAAGAGTGGCCTTTCAGGTGTGATAATTCAGTTTACAAAACTTGGTTGATTTACCACATAAGAACTTACTGCGTTTACTGTAAGAGCTGGGAAGTGTCAAAAGTGCAATTTGAAAACAATTGTACAAACATTTCGATTCTGCACTGAGGTTAGAGTTGAACACCTGTAGAAATCGTGTACACATTTGCGAAATACTCTTATACTGTTTTCCACTGAGGCAAATCGAGTTTACATTTATTTGGTGGAATGACGTCATTGCACTAAATTAGTTCCATAATCAGTGCAACCAAATTGTTTGATCAGTGAAACATACTCTCTAAGATTCGTACATATTTTTATTATTGGTTATAGGTTATGTAACACCATGGATAACCAATACCAAATTCGTTTTAACCCTTAACTACCGATGGTAACAAGTTGAGACGTAAACTCCGATCCTCGGTCAGTCAGACCGCTATTTCTTTTTTTTAAGTTGTTGAAGTAATTTAATTTTTTTAATGATTTTATGGAATGGATGTTATTATTTAATATAAATGCTGGCAACTTGTGCAATTAAATAATAAAATGTTAACTAATATTATGTATAATGTAAATTTTCCGATAAGACCTCAAAAATCATGTGTGTGATTTAAACCATCAAAAAAATTTGTATAAGTACAAAATAAGATATCAAACTATCATAAACAAATTTATTTTATAAAAATAAGATGTCTGTCGTCATAAACAAAGTATAAAATCAAACAAAAATATATTCCATTTTAAAAAATACAAAAGATAAAAAATCTTATAATTATTAGATACATTGAGGACAGATAGTTCTTGAACATTCCAAACAAATTGGATTTTTGCATGAAATACACATATATTGGGTTTTTCTTTTCTTTTGTAAGAGCATAAAGAACAAGTTTTTCGTTTCGTAAGCCTGTTAATATTGTTAACACTCAACTGTTCTTGGTTTGAACTGAAACATCCTCGAATTTCCAAAATTCGCCTTATACTCATAAGAAGTTCTCGACTTAACGACATATTAGTGTTCCTTCTTTTCATTTCGGGTATTACTAATTCGTATGCTAAATTTTTCGTAAATTCCAATCGGTTTTGTTCAGGATTATCTCTAAAACTACTGTAGAGGATATACGAATTTACCGCGCTAATATCTATTATTCTGTAGAACAGTGTCATTGGCCATCTCCTAGTTCGCCTTCCAGTACTATATATAGAGCATTTTTCATCTAGAGAATCTACACCTGATTTTGTATTATTATAGTGAGCAATAATTTCGGGTTTTCCGTAATATCATCCGTGGAGATCGTATGATGCATGGAGCTAAGTAAAATTACCGCTTTCGATTTCTTCGGTACGTACGAAAGTAATGTAATATGTTTTGTAAAACCGTATATTGCGGCCTTCATTTCTAGATTTCTTTGGTAGAAACTCTGGTGGAATTTCTTTTTTATTTTTTTAAGGGTCCCAACATAGGTAAGTCCTTTGGTTCGTAATATTTCCACTAATTCAATTGAAGAGAACCAATTGTCTGCAGTAATGTTTCTATTGCTATTGTAGATGGGAGTTGCAAGACGTAGAACAGACTGTGTGGGTTTCAGGTATTTCTTCTCTTCAGCTGTTAGGTTCTGGCCGTCTGAATCTTTACCTAAATATAAATATCCATTGTAAAAATAATTGTTTCTGGCATCAGTAAGGGCCATCAACTTTAATCCGTATTTGGCAGGTTTATTTGGTAGATACATGCGAAATCTACATCGTCCTTTGAAACCTATTAACATTTCATCTATGGTAGCATTCGCACCCAAACTATATATTTTTTGACAATTGTGAACAAATTCGTTAAAAACTTCTGAAATAGGTGCCCCAGGATCAATCTTCATTCTTTCTCTTCTATCAATCGAATTGTCAAATCTTAAAGTTGTCAATAGCACAGCAAACCTATTCTTGCTCATAACACAACGAAATATATCGCGCCCTGACCCATCAGTTGCAAACAAAGCTTTAATGTCTTCATGGTTGGATTTAAAAATTGCAGTAAAGAGAAGAAGGCCAATAAACGCTTTTAATTCTACTTGGCTACATTTTTCAGTTCAGACCTGTCAGGGTTTTTATACTTTATGCGTTCTCGTTCTAATCGTTGGTTCGTGAACTGTATAATATGTTCTAGTATTTTATCACTGACAAGATACGTCCACACATCACCCGGTAATTTAGTGAGCTCTTGGCGAGCTGGTTGACGTAATCCTGGTAGTTGAGAAATAATACTGTGTCGTTGTGTTCTTGTTCTATTTACAAAAGATTGAGATGACCACTTAAATCTATTTTTCCATAGTAACTGTTGGTTACCAAGTCATTGTTTTTGTGTAGTAGTGAATCTGATTATTCAGTTGCTCGTTTTCATTCAAATCGTTATCTTCTTCTAACTCTGAAGCGCTATTGTGATCACTCACACTTTCATTATCTTCCGAATCGATGTCACTCAGGTCACTTTCACATTCATTATACCAAGCTAATACTATTTTTTCAAAGTTCGGATCATCTGGGTGGACTGCCTTGGAACAACTAGGCACAGCACTCATTTTTATCAAACAAATTTAGTAAATTTCAACAACAAATATGCTTTAACCACATACAAATTAGTTTCACGGGTACCGACCGTCGGTCTGAGAGACCGCTATCAAATTTGACTAATTTATTGTGACTAAGACTACGCATGTATCCACTTACAACTCACGCATATGACTGTACGTTAAGTAACTTAAAGGTACACGAGACGATAAATTTCCGAAAATACCCCAAATTGCACAAATGCATTTTGTAAATTACGTAGCGGTCTCACAGACCGGGGATCGGTAGTTAAGGGTTAAAGTAAATGGAGAAATTGTAACTCCACAAGCGAATTACGATGATCATGTAAGGTTATCAGGTAATCAAATGTTTAGAGGTAGAATATTCGATTATTAATGATTATTTATTATAGATAGTGATGATTATGCAGCAACTTACATAAAAATGCTAGTATCGTCCAAATTCCTGCAACTCAAAGAACCTTTGAAAGTAATTGCCAGATTATATGAGGATAATTCAGAGCATTTAATATATCATCCTTCGGGTTTGACAAATATAGTGCCCGTTGACATAGAAAAGATGCAGCACATACATCGACATCACAAACTGGGTTTAATAAGTTATTGCTTAATAGTGTATCAAGCAATTCTAATAATACTAAATCAGATGCAGAATGGGGTGTACCGGAGACAAAATTGCTATTGGATAAATATGAACAATACTTACCACAAATAGGACCAATGAAAAAATTTAAACGAAACGAAAAATGTGGCAACAAATTTCAAATGATCTTCAAGAAATACTAGGAATTGTAAAATCTGATGTTCAATGTGAAAACCGCTACAAGACCGTATTAAAAAGGAAAAAAAAGGCTGACAATCATAATTCCACCACCGGAGAGGTTCGTGAAAACGTACAATATGAAGAGGAGTTATGTAAAATATCATCTATAGATGATAGTGTTGAGCCAGAGCAGTTGCGAGGGATAGGTAAATGTATTTCAAAAACTAACAATGAAAAATCACGAAATTCTGTTGAATGTGTTGATGTGGACATATCTCAATTTGAATCAGAAATAACGCAAGAAAATTCTTTAAAGAAGCAAAAGATTAGGCAGTCCCCCAAAAAAAAAAATTTATCTGATACGCTAATAAAACTGCAAAAAGAAAAAGAAGAGAACAAAGAACGTAGACACAGAGAAAAAATGGACATGATGTCGGAAGTAATTAAATTACTGAAACAAAATCAATAATTGAAAGTATTAATCAATAAGGTTATTATTTACTGATCTGCAAAGCATCTCCCGTTTCTGCTCTCCCAAACGTCGCAATACCGCTTCTCGTTCAGTAGGTGCATTTTCTATTTGATTGAAACCATTTTCTTCGATCATACTATCACCTAATAAGTTATCATTAAAATCAATACACATATTGTGTAAAACAGCATGACATTATAAATTTTGTGATTTTGTCTACTGCATGAAAATCTAAACTATTTAGTTGCCTGAACCTGGTTTTTAAAATACCAAATGTATTTTCAATTAGTACTCTTGTAGCACATAACTTATAATTGTATTGTTTTTGAATATTCGTTAATGTGTCGTAGTCCTTATATAATATTCTCCTAAATGATATGCGTTGTCTCCCAACAGGTGAAAACGTTCATCACAAATATTAGCAATTTCCTTGCTAATAAATGATAATTTGAATACCCTGGAATCGTGTATCTTTCTAGGGGTCCAGTGAAAACATTATAAATATTCGCTTATAGTCACATATACCCTGTAACGTCAAAGATGGGATGTCATGTCTATTTACATATGTGGATTTTATTTTATGTGCTGGTATTCTTATCTTTATAGATGTTCCATCTATACACCCCAGTACATTAGGAAATCCAGACACCTATAAAGTATAGTAAGACTTATCTTGTAATTATTGATTATTTTTCATACTTACTTTTAAAAATTCAGTTGGAAACATGTTTTTTTCCGCTAAAGTTCGTGGAAATTTGATAAAATTTGGGGCATTCTCGACCAAGTAATCCATAACTCTAACGAGTTGTCTAAAACAACTGGTTGTACTGATACCAAATCTCTCTGCAACATCACGCATACAGCACTTATTGCTTGCGAACCTAAAAGATTTTGTAAAATTTCATTACAAAACTGTATGTTACCATTGTGGATCATAATAATTACCAAACAAATGACAAAATATGATTCTCTGCTGATGTAGGTGTTGTTCCACCATGCGACATAATTTTTGTATAAAATAGGGAATTAGAAAACAATTCTATTAAATGTTCAGCTGTCTTGCGTTCGATGCGAAAAGTTGCTTTAAACTTAAACAACAAACGTAATACTTTTTTATTACCTATTATTAATTGACAGGAACTTTTACCTGCTTGTCAGAGTAATGATGCACTACATCACGAATATAATTTTCAATTCGAGGCACCTTTTGTTTTGGGAGTAAAATATCTTCAAAATCACTGTCAGATGAAGAGGACTCCATGAATTCTTGGGTAATTGTTGATAATAATAATTGTTTTGTATTCATTTTATATTGAAACCCGTTGTGTGGGACAAAAAAAATTGTTTGTTATTTGCTTGAATTTATAAACAGTCAGCCATATTTGCACTGCCACTGATGCACTGACTCCTCTAGTCAGTGCAGTTGAGTGCGAACTGAGTGCATATTTGGATAACAGTGGAACATTAACACTCGACCAGTGTTACACTGAAAATAAGCAGTGGAACACAAATTTCAAGGTCAGTACAGTACAGTGCGCACTAAGTGCACTCTTAAAGTAGCAGTGGAAAACGCTATTACATTTGCGAAAATATTGCGAGAAAATTGCAACATTTGCGCGAAAATTGTGACATATTTATTTAATAAATTAAGATATCGATTTGAAATTCATAATCTTAATACACGAAAAAAAAAAATTTTTTTAATATTTTTGCATCAAGCCAGCTTATTTAAAAGATCTTTTTCATACAGCATTACTAATGTATACGTGTGGGCCATTTAAAATGAGCCAGGAAGCATAACTGCTGAAGACAAAATTTCTCCAAAAAATCCTGAAACAGGTCAAATTTGTTTGTGAGGGAGACACATTTTGACAAAAAAATTGGACCTCGATCGTCACCTCCCTAAGCCAAGTGATACCTCGTTGAAAAGAACTTTTGATTCTCTATACAGTGGTTTTTATTTTTCAAATTCGGTCCACCCGTTGCGAAGATATGGAGTCTTGAAGTATCATTTACAAATGTCCCGAAAAATGATTGACTTCGACGTAAACAACGTTCATTCGATGATAAGAACTTTGTTACACTCTTGCGTGGCTGATAAAAAGTAATTTAGAATGCAGTATTCATGAAAAACATCAATACTTTTTGCCCGTTGCCCGGGGAAACAATGATTGTCAGGGAATGGCATCAAAAGTCACATTTTATTATTTGTCTTCAGAGATAAAATGTATTAGCTTTTGCCTATGAACTGAAGTAGATAGGCCGACGAAGAATTCAGTTGTGATTTTTGCTTTTCATTGTAGTGGATCTCCACTAATAATCAGTCATTATGGTGTATTCAATTGCCGAAAGAGTTGAAATTGTGAGCCTTTTTTTTTAAGAATCATGAAAGCGCCCGAGAAATTGCACGTTTATTGAGTGACCTGCTTCCCGATAGGTATGTTCACCATAAGTACGTGCTGGAGTTGCTACGCAAATTTCAAGAAACAGGATCAGTGGTTAATGCAAAACGAAATCCTCAACGTGAATTTCCTGTGATGAATGAAGCCGCAAGCCTGGAAGTTAGTGCAGATCCTGCGTTGAGTACCTACACGAAAATTAGCTGGGATTACAAATCTAAAGAGAACGACAATACGACGAATTCTGAAGAAATTCAAGTTCCATCCATTTAAAATCAAGCTAGTTCACGAATTTAACGAGAACGATCATGATCGGCGCTTGGAATTTTGCGAAAATATGTCTCAAAGAATTATTGACAACATACAATTTCTTTTCAACATTTGCTTTTCTGATGAAAGCTCTTTCTTCCTAAATGGCACTGTCAACCGTCATAATTGCCGCTTCTGGTCAGATGAGAACCCTCATGTGTTCCATGAAGTTCATACTGAGACTCCACAAAAAGTCAATGTTTGGGCGAGTATTTTTCGTGATCAGATCATTGGACCAATCTTCATAGACAACAATTTGACAGGCGAACGATACTTGCGAATATTGGAGGACTTGGTATACCCTAGAATAATTGACATTGTTGAGAATGATGAGAGATACTCGGAAGCAGATTTGTTTTTTCAGAAAGATGGTGCTCTACCTCATTATGCAGCTGCTGTTAGGGAGTTTTGAATGCAAACTTCCTCGGTCAATGGATAGGTCGAAGAGGTCCCGTAGAATGGTCAGCCAGATCTCCAGACCTCTCTCATTTGAACTTCTTCTTGTGGGGGCATATAAAATCAAAAGTTGATGCTACTGAGTGCGGTTCGTTGGAAGAGTTACGTCTGCGCATTACTCTTGTATGCAGGGGAATAACTTCTGAGATGCTTGGCAACGTTAAGCAGAAATTTGAGCAAAATTTATACAATTGTATGGAAGTTGGTGGTGCTCAATTTGAACGTTTACTGGATTAAAGTTTAATTTGTTTGTTTTTTGGTTTGATGATTTTTGCATTCCTCGAAATACATTGGTGACATTTGAAAACTTCACATCTTCGCAACGGGTGGACCGCATTTGAAAAATAAAAAACCACTGTATAGAGAATTAAAAGCCATTTTCAACGAGGTGTCACTTGACCCCTATTCCTGTTTGAAAAAAATTGGGGGATGACACCCCCGCTTAGATGGGTGACGATCGAGGTCCAATTTTTTTTGTCAAAAAGTTTCTCCCTCACAAACAAATTTGACCTGTCTCTTTTTTTTCTTCAGCAGTTATGTCTCCTGGCTCGTTTTCAATGACGCTAAGTAATTTTAAACAACATTTATTTAGAATACTATTGAATAAGCAGGCTTCATAATTATATTTTCTTTTACAGTACAAGATTACATTTAAATCAGAAACTTTGACGCGATAAACCACCTAAGTTGATTTAATTTAAAAATTCAAACTGGGTTAAGTGGAAGAACAGATGGTTTTTTTAAACCTATCTGAACTTTGCCCTTTTGGGACTAATAATGTGTATTATTAGTTTTTTTTTTTTTTATATGTATCTTTACCCAAATAAAGTCTATATTATTATTATTATTATTATATTTTTATTATTGTAAACTCTGCTTTGATATTCTTTGTATCAGCAGGTAAATAATAAGTTGAATGACAGTAAATGTCATAGTATAAGTTTCATATTAAGTTGAGAGAGAGATAAGCTACTCCACTTGCATCAAACCAGACAGAACAATTAAGTCAACCAACGGTTGTTGCCAGGCGGTTTGAACCGCCCCCTTTCTGACGAACACTCCCCAATGTTTGTTGAACCAAAAATATCAAGTAATTTAACGATGGAGGTGTACAAGCTACTCCACTTGCAACAAACCAGGTAGGACAATTAAGTCAACCAACAGCTGTTACCAGGCGGCTTAAAATACATCTATCCGAATCGAACTAAATCAATATATCAAAAAAACAACATCGATAAGAGCCTTCGTACAAAAGCGTTTTTCTTCTTATATAAGTTAAGTACAAGCGAATTCATGAGTTCACATCTAGTTAAACTAAATCAATGCAGACACAAAAAAATAAAAATCAACGCACGAATAAACGAAGCTTTCCGCTTACATTTACTAAGTTAGCTTAAGTTCTAGTTGAACATTACTTTACCATCATTCATGGTAAAACTTCACACAAACATAATAAATTATCTAGTAACTTCTTAAGTTGAAGTTCATTCAACAATTTCGTATACTACGTTAACTTTCGGTACGTATACTTGAATGTAAACGCAAGTGTCGCGGAACGGCGTTAAACATTTACCAACTCTTAATTTTACGTACGTTAATTCAATTCAAGTAGATGTAAACGACTCTTAAAACAAACACTTACATTTTATAGATAGTTTCCCAGAACTCAATTTAAATTAAACTTTAATAAAATGAAAAAAAACATTGGATAATGTTATGTTTATTATTCTTCTACTTTAGCATTTGGGATTGACATGAATAGACTTTCATAATTGACATGATTTAATAACAACACAACATTTGTACAGGTTACTACTAGAACTCAGTCACGGCAGTGGCTCCGTTCCCTATGACGGTATAGTCACTGTCCTCACACCTTCCTTTCTTAACTCTACTATATACGGGTTAAGGTTCACTACTGTTGTTTACCTCCTCCCTACTTTTAAATAACAAATTATTGATTTTCGGTATACCTATTACATTACTATTCACTATTGTAGGTTCATCTGCAAATGTTACTCTTTTAAGTGTAAGTCCTTTGTTTGACTCATTTTGACAATTTTTTGTTATATGCCTTTATATATTTTCGGTTCCTAACTATTACAGATCTATTATCTAATCTTATTCTATATGTTCTTACACCTAGTTTTCCAATTACAATTCCTGAAACCCAAACTGAAAATGGTTTTGTTTGGACATAGACGCTATCCCCTATTTGCAACGGTTTTAGAGTCTTAGTTGTCCTTTTATAATTTACTGTAGTAGGAACTAAATTTTTAGTAATTGTTGGAACATTTGACCTGGTATTTCTGCACATTAATAATTGATTTGGTGAGTACTGTCCTATCGGCGTGTTTCGATACTGTAGTAATGCCAGTTCGATATCCTTGCCATCTTCACTAACCTTCTTGATTAGTTTCTTTATTATTTGGACGTGCCTCTCTGCCATTCCATTAGATTGGGCATTCGTTGGTGACGTAACAACATGTTTGAAATCCCACTCTTCTGCAAACTTCTTAAATTGGCTTGATGTGTATTGTGGTCCCCATCTGAAATTAGTATTGCTGGTATTCCAAATCGGGCAAATGTACGCTTCATTGCTTTTATTATTCTCTCACTAGTCGTATTTGACTTTAAATTTTCTACTTCTATATACTTAGAATAATAATCTACCAGTGCTAAGTATTTAACTCCGTTTATCTCAAAGATATCGGTTCCGATTTTATACCATGGTATTTTAGGTATTTCATGCGACTGAAGAGGTTCATTTAACTGTGAGTTTGCATATTTTAAACATAGGTGACAGTTGCCAATCATTTCTTCTATTTCGTTTTTCATACTAACCCAAAATAATGATTTTTGGCTAATTCCTTGCATTTCTGCATTCCTAGGTGGCTGTAGTGTATTCTTGAGAGCATTTCTCTCCTTAGGGCTTTAGGTATGACTATGCAATTACCTTTAAATACTATTTCGTCATTTACTGATAGTTCTTCTTTGTACTTCATGTATTTTTTAACCAATTCCATTTGTTTTTTGTTACTTTTCTTCCATCCATTTCTAATAACTTCTTTTAATTCTGTGAGTTCTTCATCTTTATTAGTATGTTCTTTTATCTCTTCTAGTTTTTTATCCGTCACATTTATATTCGACCTGATCAAACAAACTTGAGATTTCAGTTCTTCATCAAACTCGTCACTAAGTGTTTCATCCTTAATACTAGCCCTCGACAATGCATCTGATATAATTTGTTGCTTGCCTGGCTTATACTTGATCTCAATCTCGTATTTCTGAATTTGCAACATCATACGCTGTAACCTTGCTGGACATTTGTCTAACGGTTTTAAAAATCGTTACTAGCGGCTGATGATCCGTTTCCACCGTTATTTTCTTAGCATATACGTATTGATGGAATTTTTCTAATCCAAAGCAAATAGCTAATAATTCCTTCTCTATAACTGCATATCTTTTTGACACTCTGTCAAAGCCTTAGATGCATATGCGCATGGTAAGTTGTCTTGCATCAATACAGCGCCTAGTCCTTCTTGACTTGCGTCTACTGACAAAACAGTTTCTTTATTACCTTGGTAAAATTGTAGTACCGGGCTTTTGGTTAATTTATCTTTGAGAATTTTAAATGCTTCTTCTTGTCTCTCCGACCATTCAAACATGACATTCTTCTTTAAGAGCTCTCTCATAGGTGCTGTATTTGCAGTAAATCCCGGAACAAACTTACTTACATACGTCAAAATACCTAAAATTTTTGTACTTCTTCTTTATTCCTAGGTGAAGGCATTTCTACGATTGCTTTGATCTTGTCGTTGTGAGGTGCTACTCCTTTTCCACTTATTGTATGTCCCATGTAAATAACTTCTCGTTTCCCTATTTTACTTTTTTTTTTTATTGAACTTAATTCCTTCTTTTCTGGCTATTTCTAAAACAGCTTTTAATTTTGTATCATGTTCGGCTTTGGTGTTACCCCATATTAATATGTCATCTATATAAGTTTCAACTCCTGGCATTCTGAATTTATTTTTAAATGTTTCATGGAATACTTCCGGCGCACAAGTAATACCATAGGGTAATCTTAAAAATTTATATTTCCCAAAAGGAGTGCCAAACGCACATAGTCGTGAACTCTCTTCATCCAACTTAATTTGATAGAAGCCGTTGCGAGCATCTAAAATGCTAAAGAATTTAGCCCCTGCCAACTTACTTGTTACTGTTTCTATTGTTGGTAGTTGGCAATATTCTCTCTTGATGTACTTGTTTAGTTCTTTGGGATCTAGGCATATACGCAGGTCTCCATTCGGTTTTCGTACTATGACCAACGGATTTAACCATTCTGTTGCCCCATTAACCTTCTTCAATTATATGATTGTTTTCTAACTCTTCTAGAGTTTCTTTTAATTTATGCTGAATGGCAAAAGGTATACTTCTGATCGGACACACCTTAGGAACAGCCTCGTTTTTTAAATTTATGTGGTAAGATTCTGTGAAACATCCTATTCCAACAAACGAATCGCTAAAATTATTTAATAAATTTGAATAATCTGTAATTTCACTATCACTACTAATCGTATCTATTCGTTCGACTAATTGTAATTTTGACAACCTTGCAATCCTATAATAGGTTGCGTTTTAGTATTTACTACGAAAAATTGTAATGTACTTATTTTATTATTTCTAATGCAGGTTAGTTCACATATACCTATTACGTTTAATTTATTGCCAGTATACGACGTTAACTTAATGTTTGTCGGTCTTAAATGACTTGAATTTAATTTTAATGCGTTAAAATAATTAATAGGCAATATGTTTACTACCGCACCTGTATCTATTCTAAAAGATAATTTTTTATTATTAATTTCTAATTCTGTGTGCCACGTACTTACAGTTTCATTATTAGTCGCACTATCTTCAATTGCTCCTACGAAAAAGGTATCTTCCTTTACTTCTACGGTGTTGCATTCAGTACTATGATGGAAATTTTTGTTACGACACATGCTGGTATAGTGGTTATACTTCTTGCACTGACCACACATTTTTCCATATGCCGGGCACTTGTATCTTGCATGTTGACTTCCACATTTATAACAATTACGACTCCTACTTCTGTTACGACTTGCTGACCTTCCTCTGACTGGCGTTTGTCTTTTGAACTTGCATTACTAGAGCTGCCAAATCTCTTGTTTATATTATTTACCGTTTCCGACACACTTTCGCTTGTATTTTGTATTGTTCTGCATTGTTGCTTTGAGCTTTCATAAATGGTACAATATTTGATAATTCTACTTAAATCAGAGTCATCGTGTTGTAATAGTTTTTCTCTTAGATCTGTGCTGTTTATTCCACATATAATCGCGGTTTTTATGAGGTCTTCTTTTAGAGTTTCAAACTTGCACTTACTCGACTGGTTTTTAATTGCGTCACAAACTGATCCACTGTAAGGTTACCTTGTTTAAGAGTAAAAAACTTGTATCTTTCGTACGTTGTATGTTCCTGTGGCAAAAGTGTTTCTCAAATTTTCCTATCAATGTATTTAATTTGTTTTCTTCTTCTTCCTCAAACTTGAAAGTGGTATATATTTTATAGCCATTTTCACCTATCAAATGTAGCAATTGTGCACATTGTAGATCTTCAGGTTTTTATCTAATTCAGCAGCTTTTATGTAAACTTTAAATCTTCCTATCCAAGTTCTCCAATTTTCAGCTATATTTCCCTCCATGCACAAAGCTTGGATGGCTGCCATTTTGCACTTTTTTTTTTACCTGATTTTCTATACTTAAGATCTTTTTTTTTCTTGAATATTAATCCTATCGCAGCGCCATGTTATGTTTATTATTCTTCTACTTTAGCATTTGGGATTGACATGAATAGACTTTCATAATTGACATGATTTAATAACAACACAACATTTGTACAGGTTACTACTAGAACTCAGTCACGGCAGTGGCTCCGTTCCCTATGACGGTATAGTCACTGTCCTCACAGATAAATCGGTGACTCTTTAAATATGGTTTAAAATAAAGCATCCCCAAAATTTATTTAAAACAGTTTGTACCGGGTGACCCAATAAGATTGTTCCTCAGCCATATATCGGGAACCGTTCGTCGTATGACTTTGGTGTAAAAAAAAATATTAGGTAAATCGGCCATGAAGAATCGCAGGAAAATATTTTCAAGTTTTAAAAATAACAACAAGAGAGCGTAACTGCCATCTTAAATTTTTAAATTGCATTTTCTATAAATTTCGCATAATACACAAAAAAATTTTTTTCACATTTGTAAAGAGAACTAGTTTATCTATCATTTTCGTAAAAACAAAAGTTCAGTTATTTCAAAAACAAAGATGGCGGGGGGTGTTCAATTGTTTTTGACCGAATTTAACAAATTTGGTATTGTTGAAAAGAGCATTCCTTAAGCAATAAGAATCAACCAAAATATAGTTAATTTAGTTGAATCCTTCTTCGCCAGGGGGCTAGTTTTAACACCATGACCCAAATTAAAAAAAATCAAATGGAATGATATGACTTTTTCTTGATGATAAAGTAGCCAAATAACATCAAAAACTAACGTTGTGTTAATGTTAATTTAAACTGTTTTTGTAACATATTACCAACGTTGTAGCTATAACATAAAAAATAATAATGCGTATAGTAATAACGTGTGTGCAATAAAACAACTATTTATATTATAATCACGTTGATGTAGTCTTGATTTACCTTCGCCGCCAACAGGAATCGAACCAGCACGCCAGCGTTGGTCCAGTTTGTTAAATTAGCGCTTCTACCTCTAGGTTATGCTCCCACTGATGGAAAGCAGCAGCGGAAATATCCGAAGCAATTTTGAGCAAATATAAATCAATTCAAGATAGTTACAAAAGTAAAAGGCATCTAATCACATTAAATTACTGTATATATTAAGTAAAAATAAAATGTAACTTAAACATTAGATGCACGCAAATGTTATTACTCCATATCTTATAAATAAGAATGGGGAGTTATGCGACGGTTTCCAAACTGAAGATTTTGAGAAAAGATCTTAGGTTGACGCGATCTATACTGATTTCCAAAAAGCTGTTGATAAAGTTGACCATCATTTATTATTAAACAAACTCGCAGAACTCAGGTTTCTAAAATCAAGCTTAGCACTCGTCGCATCATATTTAAAAAGGAGTACAAAGTCAGCATGCTACCCATGCGTTAAGTCACAAAAATGAATTAGCTCGTAAAGAGCAGACAATCATGAACAATAATTAGCCTCAGCACTTACATTAACATTCATCAGTTGACTAATCAATATGAATGCAGAGTACATAAAATTCGTTAAATGAATCGAGAGTATTCATAGGTGTGCGCTCGCACAAGTTATAACATATTAGTAAGAGATAGATCATTTCGCGTAAGATATAACCGTGGTTTGTCAAACTATAAACACGCAAACTCTGGAATTTCTCAGGGTAGTAATCTTGGACCGTTGCTTTTTTTTTGTTATTTATCAACGATCTTCCTTCAGTAATTCCAAATGCCTTTTATTTGCAAATGATTTGAAGTTGTACAATCAAATCGACTTGTACGTTGATACAAAAACCTTCAGGAAGATTTAAAAAGGTTACACGAGTGGAGTGTAAATAACAGATTATACTTCAATACTAGGAAATTATGTTTTAAACAGAAATATGAATGTCAAAGACTTGGGAATATTAATGACACCTACCTTAGAGACTACAGTTTATATATAGCCAAAACAGCGAACAAAGCGCGAAAATCGTTACATTTTACAATTAGAAATACTTATGATTTCAGGAACATAAAGGTCATGACAATTCTGTATAACGCGCTCGTGGGGTCGAAGATGAACTACTGTTCGATCATTTGGAATTCAAATGCAACTTATCAAATACAGAGCTTAGAAAAAAGTCAAAATATATTCGTGAGATATCTGTACCTGCGGAAACATGGTGAATATCCAAATTATGAAACCGTAAGAACAAGATTCTTAAGAAGCAGCTTTGACGTGTTGTCGATGGATTCCAGACGTTTGATCATTATGGTATTGTTTGGTTATAAAGCTGTAAATAACATCATTGAATGTAAGGAGTTGGTAACACTCTTTAAATTAAAAGTACCAAATAGAAATACGAGTCAGAATACATTATTTTAAATACCATTTCAAAATAGGAATAGGAATGTGCCACTAATTTCAACGTTAAAACTATTAAATTATTTAATCTCAACATTGGAAATAGATATTTATGGAATTACCTTGCATCAATTTAAGAAGAGAATACGCACACGTTACAAAGAAATTGAAGATTAAGTTATTAGTTCTCCTGTTTTTCTAATAATTTACAAATAATTATTAAGTTAATAAATTATGATTGTTTTGTTTTATTTCCATGTAATTAGGCTTTAGCATGTTTGAGAAATAAAATAAATAAATAATGACGACCATATGTGCTACTTGGGTTCTTTTTATAAACATTGTTTTAAGGGAATGTTGATCCTATGTTAAAATGAAAATTTAATTTTGTTCAAATGTTACAATACATTGTTTTATTGTTCCTTGTTTAGTGGGACCTAGCTCATATCACTCAAGGTTATCGAAGCAATTAATTAAAGAAATACAAAATAGATATTATTATGGAATAAATTTCATAAAAGGCAACTTTGAAGGAAACACAAGCATTCTAAAATCTCTAGGAAAATAATCGTTTGAAGGTGGGAAGCCGTTATTTTACTTGAAAAAAGTATAGCAAGGCAATTACAAGAAATGCCTGCGATAATCTTTTGAACGCAATTCCGCAACAATGATGGAATTTTAAATACTGCCATAAATTTACATTCAACTAAATACTTTAACCACATGATGATGTTAGTGGTGGGGGAAGTATATTGTAAAACAAACACAAATTATAACGTACGCGAACTACTAAATGTAAACTTTTTCTGAACCACCCTATATACAGATAAGTAAGCGCGTCAATTTGCAGTGCAGGTACGGTACGGTACAACAATCACTACGAAATTTGAAGGCATTGATCTGTAAACGCATTTAATATCTACTTGTATAAGCATCAATGTTAGATAAATAATTAGTGCATCAATAATGGCAGACACCACAATAGCATGTCAAATTTGTTTAAAAAAAATAAAAGAGGAAGCGCCACTATATTCAATGCTACATCCCAAGTTTTCGACCTTTCCTATAAAAGCAGTAAGTATCGTAACATACTGAATTATGTATACATTTGAAACACATTGTAGGAACTGAGCTTTGATGAAAATCCACTTGCGTGCAATGATTGCAGGCTCAAAATTGATGAGGAATACCTGGCATTAATGCAAAGCGATATCGTTTCAGGAAATGTCAATCTTCCACAATCATTTCTGACAAACTATTGTACACTTGTTAATGATGAACATTATTTAACAAAAATCAAAGAAGAGTTTGTGGAAGTTGGGAATGAAAATAAAAACATTAAAGAAGAATGTGTGTTATTTAACACAGACATATCCTTGTGTGTACAAGAGTTTACAATGTCAAATATGTTGTATTATTGCTACCTATGTAATTACGCTACAAATGGTAAACAAACATTGACCAATCATATATTTACTCATCTATTGAAATGCAATCTGTGTAGTTACGCTGCATTTGATAATTCCTTATTACGGAGGCATGAAGAGGTACACTTTAATGTTACATCAGAAGAAAATGTATTTGAATGTCATGATTGCCTTTGTCAGTTTAAAAGCAAGACAACTTTGGAGTTTCATGTGTTAACCCATAAGAAACTGTTAAATCGCAACTCTATTCGTAATAAATCGAAGAATTCGAGAAGGCGTTTTTGTAAACGCTCTAAAGAAGGACTTTTCAGGTGTGATATGTGCGACTACAAGTGTCACAACAAAACTAATTTGATTCAGCACAATAAAACTCACTCTCAAAAAAAACTGTATAAGTGCAATATTTGTGATTATGGTAGTAATCGATCAGGAAACTTGAAACTTCACATGTTCATCCACTCTGGACAGAAGCCTTTCCGCTGTGGTAAGTGCGACTACAGATGTTCCCAAAAAAGTAATTTGACTCAACATAACCGAACACACACTCAAGAAAAACCTTTTAAGTGTGATATTTGTGGTTTTTGCAGTAGTCAAGCAAGAAGCTTAAAAATTCACATGTACATACACTCCGGAGAGAAGCATTTCCGCTGTGATAAGTGCCACTACAGGTGTTGTAATAAAAGTCTTTTGATTCTGCACAATAGAACACACACTCAAGAAAAACCGTTTAAGTGTAATATTTGTGATTTTTGCTGTAGTCAATCTGGAAACTTAAAGAACCACATGTATAAACATTCAGGAGAGAGACCTTTTATCTGTGATAAGTGCGACTACAGGTGTTCCAAAAAAAGTAATTTGACTCGACACAACCGAACACACACTCAAGGAAAACCTTTTAAGTGTGATATTTGTGGTTTTTGCAGTAATCATGCAGGCAGCTTGAAAATCCACATGTACATACACTCCGGACAGAAACCTTTCTGCTGTGATAAGTGCGACTACAGGTGTTACCAAAAAAATGATTTGACTAAACACAGTAAAATACACACTCAAGAATAACCGTTTAAGTGCAATATTTGTGTTCATCGGAGTAATCAGTCAGTCAACTTGAAAATTCACATGCACAAACACTCAGGAAAGTGGCTTTTCAGCTGTGATAAGTGCGACTACAGGACTTCCAACAAAAGTAACTTGATTCGGCACAATAAAACGCACACTCAAGAAAAACCGTTGAAGTGTAATATTTGTGATTATTCCTGTATTCAACAAAGCCACTTGAAAGGCACATGTACAATCATTCAGGTGAGCGGCTTTTCAATTGTGATAAGTTCGACTACAAGTGTTGCACCAAAAATGATTTGGCTAAGCACAATAGAAAACACTCAAGAAAAACCGTTTAAGTAAGTGTAATTTTTGTAACAATCGAGAATCAAATTTCAAACTCACATGCAGAAACAAGAGTGGCCTTTAGGTGTGATAATTCAGTTTACAAAACTTTGTTTATTTAGTACGTAAGAACTTACTGCGTTTACTGTAAGATCCGGGAAGTGTCAAAAGTTCAATTTTAAAACAAACATTTCGATTCTGCACTAAGGTTAGAGTTGACCACCTGTAGAAATCGTGTACAGATTTGCGAAATATTGTTATATTTGCGCGAAAATTGTGACGATTGTGAGAATATTTAATTCAATTCCTTTTATTTATTCTTTGTAATTACACACATAAACAAAAGATTCGATTTCTTACACAGAAAAAAAAATAAAAACCAAACTCCATACATATAATTCCCTTTCTCTTTTCTTAATCCCAAAAACCAAACCATACAAAAAATTTATACCCATATTCATACAAAATTTTCTTAAATTAAACCTTATTTATATTTCTCTTTTTTCTCTCATTTTCTTCTCTTTCCTGTATCACTTCTTTCATCCATTCTATTCCCTGTCCATTCTCTCCTAATAGTATCCTTCCCTCTCTCTCTTGGGACCGCGGTTCCCCACAATTTTCTTTTAAATGCTTGATATTTTCCCACCCTTCGCCACACTTCCTACATATTATCTCCTCATCATTCTTCCAAAGTTGATAGTTACTTCCGGTATAACAGGAAGTGCCACCATCTTGAGAATATTTTAGCTGAGTTGGCCTGGTTGACATTAGCATGTGACGAAGTTTTCAGATTGATTAGACGTCTAGTTTCCGAGAAATCGATCGCGGTTATTTAACGTGGGACACCCTGTATAGACATATCAAAAAATACTGATGAAAATAGTATATTGTATTTAAATATAATGTCTGAATATGCATTTCAATCAATCAATTCAATTTATTTGTCATATAATACATTAACAAATGATTCGACTTTACAATTCTTATAATAACAAAACAAACCGAAAAACAACAACAAAAAAATAACACTCCCTAATTCTTTTCTTCACTCTATTCTCATTAATTCCCTTTCTCTTTCTTTCATCCATTTTTTTCCATCACATTTTTCATTCATTCAATACCTTCCTCTTTCTCTCCCAGCAACACTCAATTCAATTCAATTCAATATTTATTTTGTCTTAAAATTTCTATAACAAAAGATTCAGTTTTTTCCTTTACAAAAAATAAACAAAAAACATAATATTTCATTAAATTATAATTCAACTAATTCCTGTTTTCTTCTTCAACCTTCCATCCCTCTCTTCTCTAAACTTTCAGTATTTTTCTTTTCCTCTCCTCCATCCCTTTCCTCCTCTCCAACACTTCCCTCATCCATTGTTTTCCTTCCCTTTCTCTCCTAGTAGTAACTTCCATTCCTTTTCCTCATGTCTTGTTTCCCTGCATCTCTCTTTTATATGTATTATATTTTCCCATTCATCCCCACACAACCTGCATACTATCTCCTCATCACTCATCCAATATTTATTTTCCTTTTCTTCATTACCCATTCTGAACCTTGCAATCATTCTTATTTCATTCATTCCTTTTCCTTCTGTTATGTACCTTGGTGTCTTGTCTGTCATTATTTTTATGTATTTCTCGTTATATTTTCCTTCCTTTATTTTTGCCCTTCTTTCCTGCTTCTGAGTATCTTTATCTCTTGCAATTATTTCCTTTTCCATCTTTCTCCCCCTCTCTTAATCTCTTTATCTCTTCTCTCGTATCCCACTCTTTCATAGTATTTTCTTCTTTCTTCTTCCCCATATTTTACCTTCTGTGCCTCGATTTCTTTCCAAACTTCATAAAGTATTTCATTTTCCTTCCTACTTCCCATTTTTTCTTCATACCTTACTGCAATTCTTCCTGCTTGTATCCTTATTTTTTCTATTTCTAGCTCTTCTTCCACTATATACCCCGGTGTCTCTTTCTCTAGTCCTAACGTCCACCTCCAGTATTTCTCCTGTATCTTCTCCAGCTCTTGCCATTCCCTCCAACCCCAAATCTCCGCTCCATACAGTACCACACTTCTTACCAACTTTTCAAACATCCATCTCCTTTTCTCTATATCTTTACCAAATATCCTTTCCCCTAACCCCCATACTTGTCCTACTATTCTATTTCCTTTCATTTTCATCTCTTTTATATGGTCTCCATCTTTGTTATCATATCTGATGTTGTAACTTAAGTATCTATACTTGTCTACTCTCTCTACCTCCTCCTTCCCCCACCACCATTTCACCTCCTTTCGTCTTCCTTTTCTTTTTTTAAATTCCATAATTTTTGTTTTCCCGACATTTGTTAGTTTTTTATTTTTGAGGTATTTCTTCATAAATTTAACTACTCCTCTCATATCTTCTTCATTTCTCGCTATTGCCACAACGTCATCCGCGTAAGCTAAAACCCATATCTTTTTCCTTCCTACTACTATTCCTCCTACTTGATTTTTTCCATTTCCTCCTCAAGATCACTAATGTATATCGAGAATAAGATTGAGCTTAGCGGACATCCCTGTTTTAGTCCTTTTTCCGTCCTAAATTCTCTACCTAGCTTCCTCCCAACCCTCGTTCTACACTTTGTTTCTTCGTATATTTCCTCTATTGCATTTTTTATATCTCTGTTTATTCCTACCTCCTCCATCCTTTTCCATAATCCCCCTCTTTCCACATTATCAAATGCCGCTTTAATGTCTAGAAATATTGCGTACATCTTTCCTCCTTTCTTTGCTAACTCTTTATTAATGATGTGTTTTAATATGTATATATTGTCTATCGTTCCTCTTCCTTTTCCTAAATCCTGCTTTGCCAATCCGGTATTACATTCTTTTCTTCTATTTCTTTTTCCAATTTTTCTAACTATTTCTGTATATAGCCCGCATTCATTATACTCACTCCTGTATAGTTGTTCGCTTTCTTCCTATCTCCCCCCTTGTAAATTGGGCATATTATTGCTTCTCTCCATTTTTCTGGTAACCCTTCTCCTTTCCATATTCTCTCGAATACTTCTCTTACTTTTTCTCTCATTCCTTCTCCGATGTACCTCCATTGTTCTCCTTGTATTCCATCCGTCCCTTCTGCTTTTCCTTTTTTTGACTTTATTTATTGCTCTCTGCATTTCTTCTTTTCCTATTCCACCCTCTCTGTGTCTTATCCTTTTTTCCAACTTCTTCATTTCTTGCTGTTTTTTCATTCTATCCTACTAACTTCTTACAGTGTTTTTCCCATTTTTCCCCATCTATATTTGCAGCAACACTCTTCTCCCTCTTTATTTCGCTCTTATTTCACTGCACTCTTTCAAATGTTCTATATTTTCTCACCTATCTCTACAAATTCTACACCTCCTATCTTTGTCCTTCCACAGTACTTGTTTTCATTTTCCTCATTCCCAACTCTGAATCTTGCGATTAACCTTTTATCTATCAATCTCATTCTTTCGGTTATGTACTTTTGGTTTTCCTTCTGCTATTAACTGTTCATACATTGCGTTATATTTCCCTTCTCTAATTTTTGATCTTCTTTCCTGTACCTGTGTATCCATATCTCTCCGTACCATTTCTTCTTCCTCCATCTCCTGTCTGTGTTCTTATTTTTTTTAGTTTCAGTTCCTCTTCTACTGTATAACCTGGCGTTTCCTTCTCCAATCCTAGTGTCTCCCACTCTCACCATCCCACACTATACATCTATACATCAACACACTTTTCACTATTCTTTCAAATATTCACCTTCTTTTATCTAAGTCTTTCCCAAATGCTCTTTCTCCTATACCCCATACCTCCCTTTTAATTTTATTTCCGTTCTGCTCTAATTCCTTAATCTGTTCATCATCCTTATTATCGTACCTCACCATATATACTAGATATTTATACTTGTCTACCATCTCTATTTCTTCCTCTCCCCACTTCCATTCCCATCTCTTTGGTCTACCTCTTCTCTTCTTAAATTCCATATTTTTTGTCTTTTCTACATTTACTTCTAATTTACTTTTTCTAACTATCTAGTCATCACCTTTATCATTCCTTTCATCTCCTCCTCTGTTTTTGCTTTGGCCACCATGTTATCTGCGTAGGCTAAAACCCACACTGTTCTTCCTCCCATCACAATTCCTCCTACCTGTCACCCATTAATTTCTTTCTCTAAATTTCTCAAATATAAATAAAATAAACAAGGACTCAGTGGGCATCCCTGTCTTTTTCTACCCCCTACTCTCGTTCTGTACCTTGTTTCTGTATATATTTTTTTATTGCGTCTATTAAATCCTCATTTATACCAGCCTCTTCCATGTTTTTCCACAATAATCCTCTTTCTACCTTATCAAAGGCTGACCTTAAATCTACAAATATTGTCAACATTTTTCCTATTTCCTTGTTAATAATATGCTTTAATATATTGTTCATCTTCCTCTCCTAAAAACCATTTTTCAATCCGGTAACAATTTCTTTTCTTCTACTTTTTTTTCTAGCTAGCCGTTTTCTTATTATTTCGCCGTAAATCTTATGCCGACAGTCAGAAGGCTAACTCCTCTGCAATTTCTTTTGTCTTTCTTATCTCCTCCTTTGTATATTGGAGATATTAGAACTTCTCTCCATTTTTCTACACTCTTTTTTCTTTTACCTCCCCTTCTTCCAATAAACGTGTATTTCCCATTTCCGCCATCCTCCATGTTTCCGTTTAATACAGTCCATCCTTTTTCCTCGCAAAATTCTATCCATTTTCTCCCTTGCCCATTGATTCTTTTATTCACTGTACTCTTTTTTTTACTCTTCCATTTACCATTATACCTCCTTCCTTTTCTATACTTGCATTGAAGTCGCCTCCTAATATTAGGTTTCCTTTATCTTTCTCTCTTTTGATTACTTTCCATAGTCGTTTCTATTTCTTTTCCATTATTTCATACCTTTTTCCTTCCTCTGTTTCTATATTGGTTTTATTAACCCCATTACATTTTCTCTCTCCCTTCTATTTCTTATTTCCATTCCTTTCTCACCCCTGTTATTATTCCTCCTTTTGCTCTTCCTCTCTTCTCTGTTCTTTCTGCAAACTGTATGTTCCATATGAATTCTTCAGGCATCTTGTGTTTCCACTCTTACCAATCTTTCTCTTCCATCCGTTTTTTAACAACCCCTCCCATTTTAAAATTCCTAACATATCTCAAAATTCCCTTCCTTGGTTTTTTATTCCTGCCATATTCCAAAATAGTATCTGGTTTTTTCTTGTCCTTTTACTCCCTTCCATATTTTGATTCCTCCCTCCATTTCCCCTCTCCCCTCCCCCTTTCTTAGTTTTTTGCTGTCACTTTTCCTTCCTTGTCTATCCATCTTCGTTCTCTCCTTCCACCCACCTTTTCAGGAATTCTACTTTCACATTTTTTTCATGCCTCCGGCGATTATTGACAGTTTTGTAGGATTCAAAATCGGCCGGGAACATCAAATTCCCGGCCTAGATCTTACAAAAGTGACATTTGGTAAAATTCCCCAGAGAGCGGGGTGGCACCATTGTTACTTAATTTTCTAAATGTCAACAAAACGGACACAAAAGAGAAAAGCATCCAATGCTTAATAAACAAATAAACGTTGATTTTTATGGAATCCTCACGCAGATGTAACCGTGACGTTAATGTAAGTACCAATTAATACTTTTACGTAAACCTCAACTAATGTGATTACTTTTGAGGTTATGTGTGGTGGGTTGTGAAGCAATTAATTTTGAATATTTTTTAATGTTGATGTCTTTAATATTCAGAGTTGATTTTAACGTTGAAAATATGGACCAAAGAGTTGCAGTATTGTTTTTTTTTATTTTTCATCAAAATATGCAAGAAGAATATACTCGTTGTAAATATTAGTGGTACTATTACTATCGCACAATTTCTTAAATTCTTCATACGCTTTCCAGTACCGAGTTACAGATTTTGCTGGTAATAAATTATTAATCACTGTTTCCGCTGTATCTTTTATGTGAGCTGGTGTTTCCATACTTCGTTTTCTATTAAATTCTTCACCTAAAAGTGTCAGTTTATTTAAATTTAAATTTGTAAATCAAGTAAGTATGCAGTGACAAGTGGGTACCAACCAGAAAAAAATGAATCCTTAGAAATAAATTGTTGAATTAAATAATAATTTTGTAAGTATTTTGAGATTTGTCGGCATAAAAAATTTTATGGTTTACACGTCCAGAAAATGTTTTGCGAGTGCTCGTGTTGCTCCGCCTCGGCTACGCAATATCACTCACACTCACAAAATATCATTTTCTGGACTAGTGATCCAAATAACTATTCCTTCCCTTTGTATAGTTTTTGCCTCGTCCCTTATCTTTGTTTGTATATCTCTTTGCTTTTTTTATTTGTTGTTTGTTTTGTTTACTTCCCAACCCTTTTACCACTAAATTCTTCCTTTTTTTCTTTCTCCATATTTTCCACCTTCTCCTCTAGTTTCTTGCACTTTTCCCATTTCTCATTCATCATCTTCATTTCAGCTCTTAACTCTTTTATTTCTTCGTTTGTTTTTTCTTTGGTTTATTTTTATTGACTTAATTTCTTTTTAGCATCTCTAAACATAAATCTCGTATTTCCTCTTCTTCTTGTCTTCTTGCCGACATTTTCCTGTTTTTCTCCTGTGTCTGTTTAATCTCGCACTTATTTTTTAATTTACTTTTTAATTATATACGCGCAATCACAATTATTATCCACGTTTTATTCTCAGTTCTTGTCTTTTATGTGCTATCTCTACTCCGCACTTGTGTCGTTATCTAGTCGGAAACTCCGGCTTCACTTTCACGTCCTTATCTTCCTATCCCGTAACTCTCTTTTAATATTAAACTCTAAACTAATGTTTATTTACAATAACTAACTTAAATATTTATACCAAATCTGCTGGTCCGAATGAAATTACACCACATGTGCTAAAACAAATTGAAATTTACATAATAGAGCCATTGACAAATCTTTACAATAAATGCTTACTAACTGGATCCTACCCTAATATTTAAAAAATTTCAAATACGATGCCGATATACAAAAATAGCGATAAAACTTAAATGAACTATAGGCCGATTACCTTAAATTCGTGTTTTTCCAAATTTTTTGAGAAAATCATCAAAAAGCAAATTATGAACTATCACTAAACATCATATCATTCATCCACTTCAATTTGGTTTTCAAGTAGGCACAAGTATAACTGATGCTTTATCAAGTTTTATTTCTAATGTTTACACAAACCTTGATAATTCCAAACCATCAATTGCAATATTTTAAGACCTGCCTAAGGCGTTTGATACTGTTTGCTATAAAATTTTAATCAATAAATTATATCAGTATGGATTTAGAGGTTTGCCACTTTTGCTCCTCGAGGATTACTTAAGAAATCGAAAACAACGAGTATTAATTAATAATAAATTTAGTATATCTAAAGTAGTAAAACACTGAGTTCCGCAAGGATCTGTTTTAGGACCACTTTTATTTATTTTATATGTTCAATATAAAACTTACAAATACTAAGATATTTGTCTATGCAGATGACATTGTATTGTACATAGAAAGAAACTCATGGGAGGAAGTACACAAACAAGGTTCCATTAGTCTCTTTAACATTAAGTACTGGTTAGATAATAATTTGTTGACTCTAAACTATAAAAATCGTGCTTATGTAACACGGTTATAAACCGCTGCTTTTCTACAAAATATTCAGGTGTAGAGGTGGACTCGTATTTGCGTTGGGATGTGCATGTCAATCTGATTAAATGTAAGATTAGGAAATTTATTTATTTTATTTAATCGTATAGTACATTATAAATATTGTATTGTGATGTAAGGGTTATGTATGGTGCCTCAGAAGATCAGTATAAACTGTACAGTGTGGTGACGAAACCGTGTTCAATTGTGGATTGGCAAAGCATTTACTTCAAGGTTTAGGAAAACCACTAAAACCTAAACATGCCAACCCTTGCCCACCCTAGTATTCACATGTAATAATATTAATTAAGTGTGTAATGTGATTGTGTTTTGTGATATTGTGTTGTACATTTTTTCCTAATTATCCGGGAGGGTCTTGATGACCAGGTCCGAAAACCAAAGTGGTGATTCTCAGGAACAACATGTTTTTCGTTGATCATGGAGTACTGTAAGGTACTGATCACCTTCCATATTTTACATTTGCACCAAAAAACCCCTAAAAAAACACACACGAAAAAAAACTCTAAAGAAAATTGACGTACGTTTTGATGTTTAATTCCGGATACCAAAGTGGTGATTCTCAGGAACAACATGTTTTTCTTGTTGACCATGGAGTACTGTCAGGTACTGATCACCTTCCATATTTTATATTTCCACCAAAAAAACCCTAAAAAACATACGAATAAAAAAACTCTAAAGAAAATTGACGTACGTTTTGACGTAAAATATCTATTCATACACTTATTTAAAAGCCTAGTATCCATTTTGGACACTAATTCACTAAAAACAATTTATTTTGATCTAGTACAATCCGTAACAGCTTACAGTATTATTGTTTTTTGGTGCGGCACCACATACTCTTTTATGTGGATTTGAACGTGAAATTTCATAAGCGTTCTAATGATAAGGTTGTAAGTCTCTAACTCTTACGGATTTTTGAGTAAGAGTTAAATACCTACAATCTTATCTTTAGAAAGCTTATGAGATTCTACGTTCAAATGCACATAAAAGAGTGGTGGTGCCATTTAAAAAAATCAAGTTATCCACGAATTTAGGGAGTTTAATTTAAATAATTGATTACTCAAAACCTAGCAAGATTAGAAAGGTGAACAACCAGCTTTAGTTAGCATATGTAATGCATATTAAAGCTACGAAATCGCAGATGGATCAATTCCAGGATAACTGAGTTATTTAATTTTTTCGAGAAGTCAATTTTTCCGGAGAAAGTGATATAATCCGAAAACCCTCCATTTTAGACACTATGTATAATGCATAAAGTCACATTAGAATTTCTCAAGAAATCCAAATTTGTAATAAAAAATGGGTGGTTCTATGTAAAAAAACCATAACTTTGGTATGTCGCACTTTTATGGAACACCTTGTATAAACGAAAATAATTTTAAAATGTGCAGCTTATTAATTTGCACAACTTAGTTTTTTTTAACCCCAATATTTTCCAATATATCTACCTTCCTCGCAGTAAAGGGCCACCCTGTATAATAAAAGATATAACATAGTGTCGGTGTAAAACAATGTGATAAGAAGAAAATAGTGAAGTAATTTTGATTGCATAATAAGATAAAAAATTCTTTAACGGAATTGCAAAATGGAAACAGTGCAGGCGATGACCTTTAGACCACCGAAACCATTAGTGTTCGATAAAAACATTTCGTTAAATTTTGGAAAATGTATGTCAAGTTTCGTCAGCTTTTTTAAAGTTTCCGGATTTGTTAAAAGGACGATTAAACGAAAATTGCGATATTTTTGAACATTGCTGGTGAAGAAGTGCAAAATGTGTTCCAAACGGTCAAATTAACCGCCAAGCAACGAAAAACGTATAAATAAGTTATTGAATCGTTTGAAAATTACTGCAAACTCGCTGATACGAGATAAGATAGTGAGCGGCATAAGGGACGTGAAACTACAAGAAAGAACCACGCTCAAACCTCATGGATTTGGCTGAAATTTTGATATGTTGTGGTAGAAGCAGTCCTGATTAAAAGCTATCATTGCGCTAAAGTCCAATGACGAATATATTTTGAGATATTGCGGGTATACTAGTAACTGTAACTTCCTAACGATGTTAATTTGTAGTTGAAGATGTTTAAACTATGCAGATAAGGCGCAAGGAAAAGAGTAATCTGATACAGCAACATCTGCACGCATGCCCAAAGAGTATGCGCATGCGCATCCAATTGTAAACCTATTTACCAACAAGAACAGTTTTTATAAATACTTTGTGGCATATCCAACTGCAAAAATAGTGCTTCTCAAGATTAACTAGCCAACCTACTATGGCTGGAAGAATTGTTCTGCCTTGCTTCGTGTGTCCTGCGGCCTTTTGTCCCAATTTAATGGTACGCCTAAACGGCACCCACAACGTTGATAGGCGTAACATTGCCATTCAGAGACGCCTTGCAAACAACAGACTACTGATTGATGTTGATAATATTACTCGAGTTTGTAGTGCTTGTAACAGGTCCATTGTGAGAGAAATAAATGCTCTTGAACAAGATCCGTCTAAAGATACTTACGCAAACTCTCCCAATGCGCACAGTCTATCAATTGACGCACGGGTAGACGCATTTGTAAAAGCAGATATATACATTCCTCCTTCTACAAAATGTTGTCTAATGCACTCGGATGATCATGGCCTGCTTTTGCAACATTTGCTGCCGGGGTTACGGTCTGTGAACAGGCCCTATGTTATTCCCGGGTGCGAGTTACAAACATTTTTAACTAAACCATGTTGCCAAGAATGGCCTAAAGATAGTCAACGAGAATAGCATTTCCGATGACGATTTTCAATGCATCTCTCCCATCACAAAAAAGCAATTTCACGAACTGTATACATTTTGCGATGCGGTTCCAATAGAGGGTGGTTCTCGCCATGTTAAGAAAATAGACCTTTTAGCATTTTTGTGCAAAATAAGACATGGGCTAAGTGATGAGTTCATAAAAGTAATATTTCACTATAGCAGTCGCCAGACTGTTAGTACGGTTATAGCTACGGTCCGGCAATCCCTGCTTTACGATTTGTTTCCGAAAATATTGGTTTTGGAGCTATAACTCTGATTTTGAGACAAACGGTCTCAATTCATAAACATCGCCATTTGGTCAAGCCCGCTTTAGTTGTTGCACCTGATGGCTACATTGTGGCCATTCAGGGTCCGTATTTTGCGGACGCCAGAAACAACGATGCGGCCATGCTGCGCAATGAAATGGACCAGGATGTACAAATAATGCGCAATTGGTTCCATGATAGGGATATCCTTATAGTTGATAGAGGCTATAGGGATGCAGGCCCATTATTGGAAGGTTTGGGTATTCGTCATTTTATGCGACATGCCGTTGAGCGTGATCAGCAGCAGCTTTCTACCGAGGATGCAAATGCATCCCGTTTGGTAACAAAAACAAGGTGGATTGTCGAGACCCGTAACGGTCATATCAAAAGCAACTTCAAGTTCTTCGAGCATTTAATTGCCATCCATCACATAGATCATCTTGGCGACTTCTATCTCTTCTAGCTCTTATAATTAGGTATCACTCATTAATTGAAATGGAGGGTTGTAGTGCTGACTTGGCTAATCCAATGCTTATTAAAGCAAATGATGTTAATGTTGTGAAGGCGCGGGTAGAACAATTCGGGTTGCGGAACAGACATGGGGGTTGGGTAGGTCTTGATGCGGCTGAATTAGCTGACTTTCCCCACTTGGATCTTGGCTATTTAAAAGAAATAACTTGTGGAGTGTATCAAATTCATCTGGCACCATCATACATTCAGGACAAGCTTCAACGGGATGACACGGATTAACTTTAAATTGATCAGCTGAATGTTGAACCAGGGTTTCTACACGCCCGAGTATATTCAAGATTTCGCAACGCAAGTAAATATCAAATATGGATAGCGTATGCGGCTGCAGAGTATCAGAACCAAGATCCCGAAGATCATCTAGAAGAAGAGCGCATTATTGCACTTGCAAATCAGGTTTCAGGACCTTCGGTTGTTGCTTGCCATACTGCATCAATCTTGTGGTACCTGGGCTATGCACGCCATGAAAATAAAGTTCACTACCCCCCGTCGAATTTGCTGTATAGCTTAGGTATTGGATGCGGGCAATCGACCACCATAGGCGTTCCCTGAGGACTCGTTTCTTATGCAACACAAGTATTAATCAAAAACTAAATACCTAGAATCGTTACACAAAGCTTACGTTTTAGTAATAAGTTTAAAATATGTACATATATACAGGGTGATGATTAAGTTTGGAATAAAATTCATAATTATATTATCTCCGTTAATTGTATTATCTACATAAACACGATGCTTCTATCGTCAACCCTCTGAACGGGGTGGCTACCCTACAAAGAAATTCAAATGGAATTAGGGGTCGTGTGATACATCATCAGAAAGGGCTGTCGATTGTCAATACCGCGCAGCTTGTTCTCTTAAGATTGGCCGATCCGTTAGGAAGTTACAGTTACTAGTACCTTTTGTCAATATCTCAAAATATATTCGTCATTGGACTTTAGCGCAATGATAACTTTTAATCAGGACTGCTTCCTCCACAACATATCAAAATTTTAGCCAAATCCCACATAGATCAATTTTTCATAAAGTTTGAGCGTGGTCCTTTATTGAGAATGCCTGATTTGTCTCTTACTACAGCAGAAAGAGTTTATCGATGGAAAAAGGAGTTGATGTACTAAAGAAAATTTTTTAAATAATTTCCGTGAACTCGTTTACAATTGTTTAAAATGTGGCACTAGGATTCGGTAAAATTTGTAACAATTGTAAAAAAACCTAATCATTTTGTTGTGGGTTGCAAGTTTAAAAATAACACTAAAACAAAATAAAAATAAATTTGTTAATAGTTTAAGTCTGGATGAGGAAAATCTTTTTGTTGACGTGGACCGTTGATGTAAGTATAAATAATATAAAAGTTTGCTTTAAACTTGATACTGGTGCAAATTGTAATTGTTTACCCTTAAAAATTTAGGAAAGACTTAAAATTTATCTATCAAAAACATTGATGATAACAATAGCAATTTATTTATATTTACATACGGCAATAATAAATTAAAATACTTGGATGTATAATATTAAATTGTTTGATAAGACTAATTGTAATATTAAATTTGTTGTTTGAGTATAGAATTTAAATTTTTTTTTTAAAAATTTATAAAAAAAAAAATTTAAAAAAAAAAAAAAAATAAAAAAAAATAAATTTTTTTTTAAAAAAAAAAAAAAAAAATTAATTAAAAAAATTAATTAAATAATTTTTTTATTATTTTTTTATTTTAATATTTTTTTTAATAAAAATTTAAAAAAATAAAAAATTGTTTAAATAAAAATACAAAAAAAAAAAAAAAAAAAAAAAAAAAAAAAAAAAAGTTAAAATAAAAAAAAAAATAAAAATTAAAAAAAAAAAAAAATAAGTAAATTATAAAAAAAAATTTAAAAAAATAAAAAAAATTTTTTATATTTTATTTTTTTTTTTAATTTTAAATTTTTAAAATTTTTTTTTTTTTTTTTTTTTTTTTTTTTTTTTTATTAAAAAAAAATAAAATTTATTTTTTTAAATAAATTTTTTAATTTTTTATTTAAAAAAGATTATTTTTTTTGTTTAATTTTAATTTTTAAATTTTTTAATATAATTATAAAAAATATATTTTTTTTTTTTTTTTATTTTTTTTTTTTAATTTTTTTAAATATTTATTTTAAAAAAATTTTTATTTTTTTTTTTTTTTTTTTTTTTTTTTTTTTTTTTTTTTTTTTTTTTTTTTTATTTTTTTTTTTTTTTTTTTTATAATTTTATTATTAAATTAAGTTTAATATAAAAAAATAATAAAAAATATAAAAAAAAAAATAATAAAAAATAATTAAAATTTAAAAAAGAAAAAATAAAATATATAATTGAAAAAATATAATTTTTTGGTTTGTAATTTTTTTTAAAATATAAATTATTTTTTATAAAAATTAAACAAACCTCGACCTCAACGTTTAGTTTGTATATCGTTTATCTTATACACCCTATATACAAATAAATAAGCGCGTCTATTTGCAGGTACAACAATCACTACGAAATTTGTATTATGCTTGTTTTGGGCTGTAAACGAACTATGAATTTACAATGTTTCTAGATAAATTGTTAAATAATTAGTGCATCAATAATGGCAGACACCACAACACCATGTCAAATTTGTTTTAAAAAAATAAAAGAAGAGCGTCACTACATTTACTAGGCTATGATTCAATGCACCTAAGTTGTCGGCCTTCCTATAAAAGCAGTAGGTATCGTAACATACTGAATTATTTATACATTTGAATTACATTGTAGGAAGTGAGCATTGATGAAAATCCACTTGCATGCAACGATTGCAAGCTCAAAATTAAGGAAGAAAATTACTTGACCAAAATCAAAGAAGAGTTTATCGAGGTTGGGATTGAAAATGGAAATGACGACATTGTTAAAGAAGAATATGTGTTATTTAACACGGACATATCCATGTTCGTGGAAGAATTTACAGCATCAGATTTGTTGTACTACTGCTACCAATGTAATTACGCTACAAATGATAAACAAATATTAACCAATCACATATTTACTCATCTATTTAAATGCAATCTGTGTAGTTATACTACATTTGATAATTCCTCATTACGGAGGCACGAAGAGGTACACTTTAATGTTACATCAGAAGAAAATGTGTTTGAATGTCATGATTGCGGTTATCAGTCTAAAAGCAAGACAACTTTGGAGTTTCATGTGTTAACCCACAAGAAACTGTTAAATCGCAACTGTATTCGTAATAAATCGAAGAATTCGAGAAGGCGTTTGTGTAAAACACTCTGAAGAAAGGCTTTTCATGTGTGATATGTGCGACTACAAGTGTCACAACAAAACTAATTTGATTCAGCACAATAAAACTCACTCTCAAGAAAAACTGTATAAGTGCAATATTTGTGATTATGGTAGTAATCGATCAGGAAACTTGAAAATCCACATGTACAAACACTCAGGAGAGAAGCCTTTCCGCTGTGATAAGTGCGACTACAGGTGTTACAATAAAAGTCATTTGTTTCAGCACAATAAAACCCACACTAAAGAAAAACCGTTTAAGTGTAATGTTTGTGATTTTTGCTGTTCTCAAGCAGGACACTTGAAAATCCACATGTACAAACACTCAGGAGAGCTGCCTTTCAGCTGTGATATGTGCGACTACAGGTGTTACACTAAAAGTCATTTGCTTCAGCACAATAAAACCCACACTAAAGAAAAACCGTTTAAGTGTAATGTTTGTGATTTTTGCAGTAATCAAGCAGACTTGAAAACCCACATGTACAAACACTCAGGAGAAAGGCCTTTCAGCTGTGATAAGTGCGACTACAGGTGTTCCATAAAAGTGTTTGATTCAAGCATAATAGAACACACACTCAAGGAGAGCTATTTAAGTGTAATGTTTGTGATTTTTGCAGTAATCGAGCAAGAAACTTGAAAAATCACATGTACAAACACTCAGGAGGAAAGCCTTTCGGCTGTGATAAGTGCGACTACAGGTGTTACAGAAAAAGTTATTTGATTCGGCACAATAACAACGCACACTCAAGAAAAACCGTTTAAGTGTAATGTTTGTGATTATGGCAGTAATCAAACAGGACACTTGAAAACCCACATGTACAAACACTCGGGAGAGAGGCCTTTCAACTGTGATAAGTGCGACTACAGGTGTTACAACAAAAGGGATTTGATTCGGCACAATAGAACACACACTCGAGAAAAACCGTTTAAGTGTAATGTTTGTGATTATTGCTGTAATAAATCAAGATACTTGAAAATACACATGGACAAACATCAGGAGAGCGGCCTTCAAATGTGATAAGTGTGACTACAGGTGTTCCAACAAAAGTTCTTTACACGACACATATTAGAACACACACTCAAGGGGAGTTATTAAGGTGTAATGTTTGTGGTTATTGCACTAATCGATCAAGAAATCTGAAAAATCACATGCACAAACACTCAGGAAAGCCGTTGCTCAGCTGTGACAAATGCGACTACAGGTCTTCCAGAAAAGCGTTATTTGATTCGGCACAAAACAACGCACACTAAAGAAAAATCGTTTAAGTGTAATGTTTGTGATTTATGGCAGTAATGAAATAGGAATTTTAAAGAACCACATGTACAAACATTCAGGAGAGAGGCCTTTCAACTGTGATAAGTGCGACTACAGGTGTTCCCAAAAAAGTTATTTGACTCGACACAACCGAACACACACACAATAAACACCTTTTGAGTGTAATATTTGTGTTTATCGTAGTAATCGATCACAACACTTGAAAACCCACATGTACAAACACTCTGGAGAGAAGCCCTTCCGCTGTAATAAGTGCGACTACAGGTGTTGCTACAAACGTTCTTTAACTCGGCACAATAGAATACAGACAGAATAGTAGATTATTTTACTAGGAGTTAAACAATATAATTGTTGAGCTTAAAAGTTAGCTTGCGAGGCGTTAGCAAAGTAAATGTAGAGCAGCAATTTTTAAGAGTCGAAATATAAGATATTAAATTTAAACAAACCTGATTGAATACTAAATTAAATTGTTTAACTAAGTACTAGATGCATATAGTTCTAATGACATATTCTACATTTTTTTAAAGAGGCACTTTTGTAACACGCCATTATTTTCCTTGCTAGTGAGTAAAAACCAATTTTCCTCACTATTTGTAGAGAAGAAACGTCCGTTTTCTAAGTATGGCGTGGAAAATAGTTATTTTTAGAAAATAGACGTTTCTTCTCTAGAAATAGTGAGGAAACTTGGTTTTTATTCACTAGCGAGGAGAATACTTCCTTGTTACAAAAATGTCTCTTTAAAAAACTGTAAGAATGTATCATTAGAACTAGACGCGCCTAGTACTTAGTTAAACAATTAAATTTAGTATTCAATCAGGTTTGTTTAATTTAATATCTTATATTTCGACTCTTAAAAATTGCTACTCTACATTTATTGGTTAGAATTACGCGGCTGCGCTATGACATGTTGAGACTACACCGATACTACAGAATACTGTAGCGAAACTATTGGGAACCTCGTATTATCAACTTTTGCTTTTACGTACGAAAATGTAACGAAATTCTGTAACAATAAGTTACGTTTACAATAAATATTACTTCTTACATTAGGTTGTTTTTTTGGAGAATGTCGTGGAAAAAATGTTGTGTCTAACATAACACATGAGGAAAGCATTTTTCCATTCTCACTTTAATGCAACTCGAGTTCGAGTGGGAAAAAGAATCGCTTTCCTCACTTGTTGGACCAATAACTATTTTTTGTTCTTTTATGTTTTTTTCATCGCTAGGTAGATAACATAAAAATACGCCCTCGTGTTTTCCAATCAAACATTTCACAAGAACTAAATTTATTTCGGGAAATTCAGAATTTATGAACAAATGCCTCCTCATACAAATTTAAAAGTTAAAAAAAGTCAACAACTAGGTAAACCATTTTTTTTTAATTATTACATATAAATTTTTACAAACAATTAGGCGTTTCCAAGTACGTCACTCGTACAGGCTGATTAGGGGGCAACTAAAAGGTGTGATCTTACGACAGCTACTGGTTTTTCCTGTTTTTAGAGGTTTATGGAGGTTTTTGGACCAAAGCATTTTTGGAATAGAGAGTGTCTATACTCACGATAGTTCCACATCATCATGTATCATTTTATTAATTCTTGCACAATATCATTCCGGGAAGACATTTCGCAACAGTAGAAACTTGTAATTATTTAAATTTCAAATTTTGCGGCAAAATTTCTTTTTCGGGTTTGAAATAGATGGTCACACAGCGCATGTGTGCGTAACTGTTAGGTACACCGCTAATGGTGCGCCGTACCGTGCATATCACATTTCACGCGCCATGTTAGTTAGTTTATTGCGTATTTTTCTTGAAAGTTTGTGTTTTATTAAAGTAAAAGGTTTTTTTAGTTTATGTTCACGCGTCTTTTTCTACCATTTCGCGAAAATGACGTATGACTTAATTCAATTTTGCTGAAGAAGATGGTGGTAGCTTAGCTCTAATACATAATACTTGGCTCACCCCTCGAAAAAATTAAGTTTATTGGCCTCCACATAAAAACCAGATAATTTTCAACAAAACCAATGGAAGTTATTGTAGGGACCAATAGAATTATACATATATTTTTTTTAAATAAATTTCGAAGTTTTCTCAATTATTTACGGTGTTCGAGATTTAATTAAGAACTCGAGGGTTTGAAAAGGGAGAAGTCGGTCGCTAGAAGCCGAGACGTGCAGACTGTGTGAATAGGGGAAGAAACTGGTTTTTTGTTGAAGTAAGAGGAAGAACGGCGAAGTGCGGTTTTTTTTGTGAAAATTTTTGATATTTTATTAAGAAAACGCGAAAAAAATCGTAAGTTATTTTTTGTCATAAAATAGATATCTGCATAAAATCTTAATGGTAAAAATTTTGTTTTTGTTTTGCTTGTTTTATGGGTATTTAAATGAAATTTGCGTTAGTGGCTTATATGGATTAAATTGCACGTACATACTAGTAAGCAAGGGTTGATAAGGTTAAAGGTAATACATTAAAGAAAAGGTTTAACATTGTAGCGTTGATTTAAGTAAATCAACGATTGCAGACTATGTTGTATAAAATTGTTAACAAGAGTTTCTTTGTTTCGATAAATGGAACCGCTAAGGGTTGGGTTCTAAAAATAGATTTTATAATGCACGTATTTCAGATGTTGCTGGTAAATTTTTTTATGTAAAGTAATCTTTAAAGTTTCCGAATAAAATAAAGACATCCCTTGAAAACTATATATGAATTAAAATTAATACCAATTGATAATGAAAGTATTTTGAAATTATTTTCGTACGTAATCATTAGAAAATTGGTTTGGTGAATAAAACGAGAAATTCTTAATTAAACGTCAGGTATGCGTTTAAAGGTACAAGGCAGTTTTAGGGTTTTGTTCTTAAGAAATATAGAATGAGAAAACAATGAAACAAATAAATACAAATTAGGGAAAGACCGATGTATCCATTTACGAATAATATTATGCAAAATTTTAGAACAAGTTGAAGTACTAAATAAATAGTAGATTATTTTACTAGGAGTTAAACAATATCATTGTTGAGCTTAAAAGTTTGCTGGCGAGGCGTTAGCCGAGACAGCAAATTAAGCGTTTATTGCTAGTTTTCATGTGTTACTTTCAAATTTTTGAGATTCTTCAGTGTAATAGTGACACGTTTTTGTCTCGACGAATCAAGTTGGTACTTTAGTGTACATTTATAATATGACATAACCGAGATACCAACCTCTAATTAGTTGTGAAAACAAAAGAACTGTTGCTTTTTAATGTTTAGACAGTGACAATACTGAACGGTGAAGTGAACATTAGGTACAGTAAAATCAGAACGTAAAATTTTTTGTTTAAAATTACTAAACATTTTGTTTTCAGTAAACGGTAATAAATAGAAAATTCATTAATTTAAGGTCAACGGAAAAATTAATATGTACCTCGGAAAAAGTGCTTTTAATAACCTCGCCTGTTTGTTGCCTCGGCTGACCTCGGCCAGCAAATTCAGTCTCGTACAGAAAAGTGCACTTTTTTGTCCTTGTTAATACAAATAACTATTTTAGCGTCTGCCAGTAGTTCAATAATATGCCGTTTTATTGTCGCTTGAAGAAAAAGGTATTTTTTTTATAATTCAAAGGGTGTTCACAAATTAGTGATATCATTGGCATTTCTGCACAGTTCGCGGTTATTATTCAGGGTGATTGGCCGATGACCAGTAAAACCCGAGGCCATAGATGATTAGTGTTAAGGTACAAAGTATTAGTTGTCTTTTTGTTGGACGAATTTAGTGCCGATGTGGAAACGACTTCACGTCCAGGTATGGATGTCTTTGGTGACGGGCGAATGATGATATCCGCTAACAGTGTTTTGACTTCCTTTACATTTTATGAACTAGATCAAATGATAAATAATTTCTTTCGCTTACCCATAAAGACAGAGTAAGTGAGATGTTGTCGCTAGCATACCGCATCACAGGCGAAATATTCTGGCTGGAGCGGCGAGATTTGGGGGCTAGATTACTGATTTGAGCGAAGTGACTGTTATGGTATCCTATACCAAAGGTCTACCCGCTGGGACAAGGGTTACGAGTGGTGTGCACGTGATAGATTTTCTTCCTCGTTTAGGTCGTTTACAGTTTGTCAGAGGCATGTAGACTGGGTGTCTGCTAGTACTGCTCACGATGCTCAGACAGCTGATTTGTTTTAAAAAACAATAGCTTGGTTGTCCAGTTCATGCCACACTGTTTGTTTACAGCAATTTGCAATACGTTACGTGACAATGAAATTCATTTGTCACGATATAGGTACACATATTTGTAATCATGTACGACGACGACATATACCAATTTTCATTTCCTTATATATTCGTCGGGAAAGCGCGACCTTGCGTCGAGCGTGGAACCGAGGCGAGTATTGACAACATGACGACCTCTATATTTGTCGGGGAAGCGCGGCTTTGAGCCGAGCGTGGAACCGAGGCGAATATTTACCACATGACTTTATATATCTGTTGGAGAAGGGCGGCTTCGAGCCGAGCGTGAAACCGAGGCGAGTAGTTTAGATAACCGGGGGCAGTACACCCTCCCCCCGCCCTTCTTATTTGCTGATTGAGTACAGTATGTGTATCGAGCTTTTGTGTATCACTTGATGTATGTTACATCACTATACAGTGATTGCATCCTCTTGCGACCAAGGCTATTTTATTATTTATGCTCACCATAGAGTGAGAAGTTTGAGCGTGTCTGCATTCAGGGGAACTTTTGCATAACTGTGTGATGTAAGAATTGCTATTGATGTTACCGTAATAAGGTGATGTACTTGTACCATCAGTAAATTATTGAATTGTTGGCCGAACCATATACGTGCAAAACTCAAAGGGGAATGATACTATGATGAAATAGACCGTATTCTAGTATCACTGCCACTGCAACCAAACTCTAAGCTGTTATGTGTTTGCCCACTATAAATCTTGTGATGACATGTTATGTTTTGTGTCTGTGGATGTTTTCCATGACCGACGTCTACATGATTTATATGCTTTTATCATTTACATATTTGATTTATATGTGTATTTGTGAGTAAACCATATTCTGAACAGAGAAAGAGTCAAACCCAGTTGCATAACGATATAAACGTTTGTTTCTTTTCTTAGGTATGAGGTGCTTGCTGATTTCCGGACAGATCAGTCCAGATCCATTGTGTTTGGACCTGTCGTTTTCCTCCAACATAACTAGTCAATTTACTATACTTTAAATGACATAAATGAAATACGTTTTATATCATTTTTCTGTTTTGAATACTTTCGGTGTGGGTCACGACAACCTGATTTGGCTTAACGTAAATTACTGAGGGTTTTGGAAGGTTTTCCCTCTTAATTTTCTAAAAGTGACTCCCCTCCCCGTTAGTAATGATAAAAAAAATAATAAAGTAATTATTTTGCTAAGGTCCCAGATAAGCCTTTTATTTAGTTCAAGATGCTAACCTTGTTTTCCTGTTCCCTATTATAACCTAGGTAGATGTCGTTAAGAGATTCTGGTGTCCACAACAGGGAGGCGCTCCAGGTCAATGCCGAAGCAGGTCTATACAAGTTAAGGATAAGTAGTTTTCTTATAGGTAGGTTAACACAACGTAGAGAAAGACGATCACGTGCTATGCGAGTATTTTAGCGGTAAATTTAAATTTTGATGGTTTAGATACAACAGTTGACAAGTGTAATTTGGGTTGCTATATTTAGGAGTAGTAGAGGTATGGATCATTACATTATACAGTGTTAAACGAATCTTTGCGTCTTATGGCAAGTGATGATTTAAATTTCCTTTTGTAATTCATCTGTTTATACATAATCACAAAGAAGTGATGGGTATAACAAATTCTATCAAGTTGGTTCAACAGGTTCTCCTTCAGCAGATTGTTAAAATTAAATAATTGTTCAATATGTATTTATTTATGTTACAAAAATGTTTTATTTTAATTTTAAAAACATTTATAAACTATTTGGAGAAGCTCATCAAAGAAAAGTGAAAGCTGCTGGAGATACTTCAGACTTACAATCAGATGTAGACGTGTTTATCTAAAAAAAAAAAACGAATTAATAGACCTCAAAGATATACTAGTAGCGGCAGTAGTAGCGATGAAAACATTGGAGTCTTTAAAGATAGTAAGCTGCCTCGTCCCCCTAAAATTAAGAATCAAATAACGTGTAAAGGTACATTATGTGCTTTCTTTTTTTTTTAATTGAACTAAAAAACATTTGAGTTATTTAAATGTATTTTTTTATTTTGGGATAAACAGAACTTCTTTTGAAAAAAAAATGTAAGTCTAATCAAAAAAGTGAACAAAATCTTTTTTTAAATGAAACGGTAGTAAGTCTGCTTTCCCAAGACGGATTAAGAACTGCAGCTGCAGAAGAAGCTTTGGATTACTCTGATACCTTCGGTTACCCCAACATTGAGCATTACATCTTGTGCTACTCCAAGATCGGGTACTCCAGACAGTGACAGTAAGTAAACAAAACTTTCATTACCTCAGGGAAGTTAACATTTTTTTCTTAATAGTTAGTTTGAAGTTAATACCATACTTATCTACTGTGATTGAACAAAATAAAAAAATCTTAGCTCTTTTAAGAACAAGATCTATATGAATTCAACACTCAACAGTACAAGCTCTAAGTAATTTATCAGTGAAATTGCCTTTAGAATTATTTTCGGATTTAGAATTGTTTGATAGTTATTTATTAGAAGAAAAAAGAACGAACAGCTAATGGTTGGTATTTATTTCTTATTGATCCCCACACAATTCAGAAGTTTTTGTTTTTCAGAGTTTTTTTCTATCAACATTGGATACAACAAGTTTGGTATTCTCCACAACTGCTGTCTGTATTTCATATAAATTGGCAAAAGAGTTAAGTTTCCAAGGAACAAGGCAAAATAAAAAAAGTTTCAAGAAACATAACTTGAAGAAGTTGATCGTTAATGCCGTTAAAAGGGCAATTCCATCAGCAGTGGAACGAAATATTGAGGACAACATAAAACACTGGATAAAATGTGTGTCTTGCGACATCTCGTGTTAACATGGACATGTGGTTGAAGCGAGCTTCAAGAAATTGCCAGTTGGAACAAGAGAGGCAGCAAAGACAAAGTCCGTCATAAGGAGCATAAAGGGATTATAGGTAAACGTCAGTTTTATAGAAGGCGAAAACAAACAACAGACAAATTGTCATCTATTTTTTAAAATGTAACCTGCACTGATACACTTGTAAATAGAGTTGATGTTAATTTCGCCTTTAAACCTCAGTTGAAGGAATGTTTAAATGATACTAGAGTTTATGATGTAGAAACAGTTATCAAGGAACCTTCAGTTGATTTAAGGGAACAATTGTACTTTAGGTAAAGTGCTCGGATTTTTTGAAATTTTTACCAAAAGTAGCCTACATGGCACTGATCATAAATATGCAATAAAATTTTGTAGCTCTCAAAAACTGAATTTTTAAAATAATTTTTGGAAAAATTTTGAAAATTTTTGGTCGGTTTTTTTGCATTTTTGCACCGTTCACCCCCGACAACCAAAAAAGAAAAGTGTAAAATGTCGACGGAGCTTGGGTGTTTGGGAGAATTGAAAGGGGTTAGGCAGGGTGTTCATGGAAGTCGTGAACGACCGTACTGCGGACACCCTGTTGGCATGTATTGAAAAATACATAGAACCGGGAACCACCATTTATTCCGATTGCTGGAAAGGGTATTCCGGGCTCACCGACCACCCCAACTACACCAACCTGCAGGTGAACCACTCCCTCCATTTCAAGGACCCCGAAACCGGAGTTCACACCAACTCAATCGAGTCCACATGGTAACCTAACCTAACCTAACCTAACCTAACCTAACCAACCCCATTATTCTAGGCAACACGCTATGCTATGCTATGCTAACCGGCAGAAGACCTTCCTGGGAGGATACCTCACCCGGTATATTTTCCTCAAGATGGTCAAATCTTTGAATCAAGACCCACTGATTCTATTCTTCATGCTTGCCCGAGACCTGTACGACCCAGCCATGCCTGTTCCACCGATCGAGACTGAAGAAGAAGACGACCCTGACGATTTTGATATGCAATTTGATTTTATATAATTGTCACCAAAATTTTCTTACTGAAAAATAAAAGTCTTAGAATTGTCTGAAACGTGCAAAAATGCAAAAAAAACCGACCCAAAAATTTTCAAAATTTTTTCGAAAATTATTTTTAACAAATATTTTATTGCATCTTTATGATCAGTAGACCAAGGGCTATCACTAATAAAAATTTGAAGCAATTCCAAGCACTTTACCTAAAGTACAATTATAGGGATTTAAGTATGTACAACGTTTTCAATAATTCAGAAACGAATATAAATTTCCTTCTTCCGATGAAGGATCTAATTTGACACAAAATTTGAGGAGTTACTCAGATTAGTATCACGAAATTATTACATGTTCTTTCATAATATCACCCAGAACTCACTAGATTCACGTACGCTTTTAAATACTCCGACTAAAATAAAAGTCGTCACACTTGAAACAGGTAATTATACTGCCACTAAAACATAATACTAAATAGTGCACAAATATAAAAAATATATTTATCCGAAATCGTCACTACAGTACAAAAAAATCGGTAGTAAAGTAATTCACTATACGACGATTTTAAAGTTCACATTTTTGCCGGTAGAGATGTGTAAAATGTATGTAAATTTTAGAATCGCGCATGCGCGGTAGAAACATTTGACGTAAAAAGAAAACAGCTGATTACATTTGCTATTTAAAGAACGTTATAAAATTGTCAGATTTTGTTCAAGTTTTGGGATTTCGGAAAAAATATAATATGTACCTCGGCACTAAAGTTTGATTTTTCATGACGTTGATAAATTACCTTTTTTTTCGCCCTTCAAAAAATACAATAAAGCAATTTTTTTGCTCATTATTCTTTTCATTATTGATTGAGACTTGAAAACACATGATGTGAACTATTAAAACAATATGAAAACGACGTTCATTGATATGAGTATTAACAGCTTTCATTATTTTTCTACGTTTAGTAGCTAATGTAACCGTGAAAGCATGACCATATAATAAAATATACTAAAGAAACTACTTGCCTCAACAATTTTTACATTAAAAAGTAGAAATCAAAAACTTTTTAGTGCCTATAATGCCACTTACGCGCGAGCTATATATGTTAGAAAATTAAGAGTGCTAAAGGAGTGTTTGTGAGATAAGGTTACGAATACACCTGCCGACTACCGTACGTCAAATTCAACAGCAAAATATAAAACATAAAAAATAATCTAAATAACAGGTATAAGTTGCAGGGGCTCATCAGGTAGCGCTAATTGGTTCATGCCGGAGACCTATTTATGATTATATACCTAAATAAAACCAATCATATAATTTTTTACATTGGTTCTATATATAAGTCCAATATTGGGTCTATATTTACCATGAATATTAAACTAATTTAGTAGTAGTATTTTATATAATATTGGCCTTGTCTTGTTTGGTGATATCGGTCCAATATTGGCTGAATGTAAATAAACCTAGCCAACATTCAAACATTGGACCAGTATAGAACCAACTTGTAGCCAACATTTATAGATACATGGGCTGAGCCTTTCTCTAAGCCAAAAACGACCAACCAACTTTCTTTCTCTATTAAATGGTTGACTTATAAATTTTGAATCACAAAAACTGAAGACGCGTCTACGCAATACTTTGGAAGTTAGTGGATATCCGACTTCTGGCCAATCGAATAATTCTTGAACACAGCTCTTGTTTTTGTTCGTTTGTAAGAATAGATTTGCTGCCCATTCCACATTTAGCGTTTGGTTTTTTCGTAAATAATCTCTCAGGGTTCCACGAGGTATCATGAACAGTTTACTTTTTTGAATTTTAGAACATGTTATTTTCAAAAACTGCATCAACAGCATTCTGCAGATTTTATTCACTAAAAGTGTAGAGGTGCAGTCTGTCCAAAGTATACCCGTAAGCGGGGTCACCATGGACATGCATAGGGAATACCTTGAACACAAACGTTTTTAATAAACATGGTGCCACCAAAGAAGATACTTGTGCCATTATTTTCCGATGTACCAAATAACGTATCGATCAATGTTAGAATAAGACATAGATATGTGTAAAATAAAGAGGGAAGATGTACTATATGCGTTATGAATGAAGTTAGTCAATTGACTTCAATAGCACGTTTCAGTCAAAGCGATGTAAGAGAAAAAAAGTTCCGTCCTAGTGTTATCTTTTTCTATCAGTTTTACCAACACGAACCTTCAAAATACTCTGAATTTTAAATTATCACCAAAAGTCAACCCAAGCCACAGATTATTAACCTTCTCTGTAGCCATGTTGATATCTTAATAAAAATAAATTACAGGTACTTAATAAAACAATTCTAAATACTTACAGAAGACAAAGGTAATAGTAAACAATTTAGTCTTGAAAAGACTGTTTGTAAAAAAGCAGCAAAACAATCAAAAGAAGATAAAACCACGCAGAACAAACCCAAACACAAAACTCAAACGAATAATTAAAAATTTTAAGGTTAGCTTGGCTTGGGTTGATTTTTGGTGATAATTTAAAATTTAGAGTATTTTAGAGGATTCGTGTTGGTAAAACTAACAGAAAAGATAGCACTAAGGCGGAACTTTTTTCTCTTACATCGCTTTGACTGAAACGTGCTATTTCATTTAAGTTGACGGTCTGTCAAATGTCGGTCACTGTCATTCTTGCTTCATTCTGTATTTTTGGTTATTAATTGCTGTCACTTGTTACTTTTTAAGGCTAGTATTTCAACTGACAACCACATATCTTGCCAACAGTGTTTTAGTTACTTTCTAATTTTAACCTGTAACTAAATACGAAATGCTCAAATTAACTCAGAAGTTTTTAATGCACATACTTATGCCGCGGGGATCTTCTTTCATGGCAAGAAGTTTAGTCATGAACTCATGATATTTATTTTTCTATTTTTAAACAACACTATAAGATAGAAAATCAAAATTAAAGTAGAACATGTCTTTATATCTTTCGCGGAACTCTTGAATAGCTTGAGGAAGAAGTATAATTACTTCTTCAAAATTCACGAAAGCTGTTTCCTCTGTTACTGCAAAGCGATTTGAAGCGATGTGCCTTTTTAAAAATTTTAGTTGGTATCCTGTATCATCCATATTATCCGTAATTTAAGCAACAAAATTTCTTTAGCTTCTTTTCCCCATAAGTTTTACAGTAATGTAATCTCCTTTGGATAATTTACTCAGATTGTTTGGTTCGGAATCGTCCATTTGAAAATCGCTCTCTTCGCCAGAACTGACTTCCACTTGAGACTCTGAGGAAGATGAAGAAAGTGCAACCCGGATCTTCTTAACTTTTTCTCTTTTTCATTCTTTTTTGGTACCTTATTCTTAAAACGCTTTCTTTTCTCAATATTTTGTTTATCGGGAGTATTTGTCAAAATCATACATCTACCTCGTTTTCTTCTGCAATAACTTGGTGTCTGCAAACATTCCGGTATTGGGGGATCAGCAGAGGAAACACTTGAACCTGGCAGAGATTCAGGAATTGGGGGAACAGGAGAGGAGACACTTGGACATGGCAGAGATTCTGGAATTGGGGGATCAGCAGAGGAAAGACTTGGACAAGGCCGAGATTCAGGATTTGATGTATCAGCGGAAGAACAACTTGGGGAATGCAAAGATTCTGGAATTAGGCGATCTGACACTGAGGATAGCAAAGCGTCGGCATCAGAAAAAATGTTTCGGTCAAATGGATATATTCCGTGTTTTTCAAACCAGATTTAATATTTTCTGGTGTTATTGCTCTATCTCAAGCTTGAGAACACATTTCTGGTAAGGAGTAAATGCTCAGGGTTTGATTGGGATATGATAGCATCCATGAATTGACTGCTTTGCCGTAGTATTTTTTGAATGGTCCGTAAACACAACGATCAAGTGGTTGAAGCTTATTTGAAGTGTGTGGGGAAGAGTTAAAATTATAATTTCGTGTGCTTTTGCGAAATAAAGGATTGGACCATTAAGGTGCGACTTTGTTGTTGTCTAATATTAATAGCACTTTGTTGTTAGCTTTATTACACCGGACGGTCTTCTGAAAATGTTGCAATACAAGCTCAAAGTTTTCTTTAGTCATCCACCCCGATTTATGCATGAGGCCTAAACTTCCTTGCAAAGTTCCATTCATCATACGTGCATGATCAAATCGCACTTTGGAAAATACCCAGATTGGAGGCAATGCGTTGCCGTTGGCACAAATAATACCAATTTGGGTAACAAGTTCCCCTCTTTCTCTTGAGGTTACTTATCCCACCTGTTTTTCGCCCTTTTTGCCAACAATTTTTTGAACAGGTGGAACAGTTGTTACACCTGTTTCGTCCAAATTAAAGATGTGACTAGATTCAAAATGGTGAATGTTTAGTACATCGCTTAATTTACCAAAAAAATCATTAACTGTCGTTCTGTTGAATGTAGTCATTCGGGCCAAACTGGTAACCCCTGGTTTGCCGCAATGAAAGAGTAGGATGACGTATTAGAAATACTGTAAACCAATCTGTCCCTGCTTCCTTCTTCTCTTTCCAACTTTTTGATATACGTGCAGAGTTTGATTTGGCGTAATCGTAAACCCAGATGTTTTATCTTTTGTGAAGATAAACCATAAAACATTGCTGAGCATTTGAGGAAATACTTTTCGAGATGTAGTTTCAACTGACAATCCAGAATTTGACGTTGTTTAAAATCTGGTTGAAATCTTACGTTTTCCAAACCAACCCCTTTTACTTTGTTCACATACAGTGCCACCGTAACTTAGTTGCGTTAAATGTTTGAGCAGCCCGTTGCAAACTCATAGAGTTATTAATTACTTCTTGTATAGCATTTCTTAAATCTTCATCAGAATGGTTTCTATTTGTTTTCTTTACATATTTGCAAGGCATCGAAAAATAAAAAAAAACTAAATTTTATCCCGCCGAGGATACAAAGGACAGTGTCCCTAAAATACTTTAAGAAAAAATTAATTATCAATTTTTAGGTTACGAGTTTTATATCTTTTGAAACACATTATTTCAATAGGTTATAGACTAGGTTTTATGATATCATAAATTAAAGCCGATATTCCAATAACTTTTAGTCGTAAATATATCACACTTACCTTATAAAATTAGAACAGAACGTCGAAAAGTGAATATTCTCTCTAAAACCTGCACGAGTCATTCAATTATAGACGTGACAGATACGTCCCAACCACACATCCATGACAGAAAATGGCGCCAATATTCAAACTTGTAAAGTAAATATTAACAAGTCCATTGTATCCTTGTGTCTAATGTAACCCCGCTCTCCCCTACTTTTTATTAATTTTCTTCACACTAAGGTACATACACACTATACTTCCAAATATACACATCGCACCATCACCGCACTGTGACTATACTATAGTATAAATGACTGTCGCCAACGTGATTTAACCTACCGACTTTGAAATTTAGCAACCAACTTTCTCTCGGATATTTGCTGAACACTTGCAAATAGGGAAATTTTAGACTGGCTGAACAAAGTTAACGTCAAGTGTATTTGACGAAGGTGTTTCGCATTATCGAAACGTTAGCGAGCGTGATTTTATAATCAAATAAAATTCTCTTGTGATCGGAACCCAATCAAGTATGATTTCAGCGTTAATATTTATCAAAATTCTAATTATTTTTAGTAATATAGCTGTAACGTTGCCATGCCATAGGGGTAATCAATGCTTAGGCTTACTATTGCTCTATTGTTATTGAATTTGTTGATGTTTATAGTAAAATCTGTATTATTTAAAAACGACTTTAAATTGTAATACCTTCAATATAAAAATGTCTACACTTTGTATAATAAAAGTTTACTATGTAGCATAATACTAGAAAATTATTAAATAAATAGAAAAAAGGATAGTTTTGAATATGGTTAATTAAAATTTAGGAAGAAAACTAAATCAGATTAGGTGAAGTGACGGGTTTACAAATAATATGCTGAACAAAATTGCGGCTTATGTTATATTTGATACCAGTTTTTTTGTGTTAATTGGCTGAATTATTTGTAAATAATTTGTTTTTTTTAACTTGTCAATTTTATATTAGTACAATTTTATAAAGAAAAGAGCTGCTGAAACAATGGAATGTACTAGTCAAGTTTTAAAAAACTGCATCAGTGGTGTAGGAGAAGTCCGGGCGGAATGAACACGCTAACTTGATAGTCAATTATTGGAGTAACCATTCAAAGGAATGAATTAAGTCTTTCAACGAAACTCCGGGCAAAATGAACTGCATGTCAGAAAAAACGATCGTCATAATCATAAATGAACTTTATTCAAAATTTATTTTGTAGATACATAAAAGTAACTTATTGACAGTAATCACATTTCTAAATGTCTTGTCTTTCATAAGACGTACAAGCTTCATGAGACCATCCTTGACACACTGCACACATGATACAGTTTTCGGTTGGTTTGCCTTTCATTTCTTCATATGGTTTATCGCAAATTTTACAATAATGTTGGACTGACTTCACTTGATTCTTTGAATTGGTTTTTTTAGTTTTCGGGATAGTTTTCTTCTGTAATTGTGATTTTTTTTCTTGGCATTATCGAATTTTTGAAGTTGTTCAGCTTTTATAGGTGTACACTCATGAAATTTAAAACTTGGACACCACAATTTCTGTAAACAAAAGTTTGCACATTGTGAAGCAGGCTTAAGGGTATCATTTACAATTCTAACAGCAGGTAGTCTCAGCAGGGGTTATCTTATAGAAGGACTGTAGAATGAATCATTACACTAAGCACGTTTTAGAAAATAGGTAATTTACGTTGCTTACTTAATTTTTTTCTTTAAATAATATATTGGAAGTTATTAAAAAAAAAATCATTAAACTCTCTATTCATAATATTTAGTCCTTACAAAATGTATATTTTATGACGTTTCATTTTTTTCTGTAGTTAATATAAAAGTGAAAATAAAAACTAAGGCAATTCTTATTGTCAACGTATATATTTAGTTTTTGACAAGAATTTATTACATAATTATAATTAAGATACCAAGTTATAGTTTAAAATTAAATGAAAACGTTTTTTTTTAAATAAAGGTATTACTATATAAATAAATATAAGAAATCAATAATGGGTGTGACCTCCATTATTATTGATACATTCTTGGAGGCGTCTGCTCATTGACGCTATCAAGGTATCAATATAATTAATATTAATCGTTTCCCATGCGGTATCAATGGCTGCAATTAGTGCATTACGGTTTACTGGTATAAAATTTGGCCCTTGTTGTCTTCGGATAACAGCAAGTATTCGAGCCCAAACATTTTCGATAATGTTAAAATCTGGGCTTTTGCTGGCCAGGGTAACAGCTCCAAGTTATTTGCTTGTATCCAGTTGCGCACAACCTGCGAAGTATAGGGTCATCATATCCCGATAGTTAATTATCGAATGTTCCAAGAAAATATGTGTAAATAGTAAATGGAATCTACTAACGTAACGTTAAGTCGTTAATTATAGTTACATAACTCTCCTTTCATAAGATATAGTTCATATTAATATGCTTATTGTAAAGCTTCGTACACACCTGAACAACAAACCGAGGAACAAACAGAACAACGAACCGAACGGCAATCGGAACATTAATTTGGACGGTGCTACGTACGAATTTTAGAACAGATTCGCAAGTCCTGATTGTTCCACGAACGGTTTGCGGCGTTCCCGCAACTTGTCGGTTTTTTCTCCGACATCAAAGAAAATGCGCGCGAATGCGTTTGCAGGTTTGGACGAATCTAAACAAAACGGCGAACAAACTTATGCGGGAGAATTAAATTATTTATTTTTGTCCTTCCTTTTGTGGGTTTGTTGTGTTTTAGGTAATATTATGGAGTTGACAGAAGAAAATGTTTTAAATTAATCAGTGTTTAAGAATGCAAGAAAAAATGATGTCCCTATTAGCATCATTTGGGCGGGAAATTTCCAAAATAAAAAAAAACGAAGTAAATTATAATTTTTACTCTTCTTTGTGCGTAAAAATTTGGTTGGCACTATCTTCTTGTTTTCCGCAATTTTCTCTTCTCAATAATAAATATATATGAACTGAAAACTACTGAAAATAATTATGGGAACAGCACAAACGTTCCGTTTGTTGTTCGGATTGTGGAAATCATAAAAGATCGTTTGTCGTTCTGTTTGACTTTCGGTTCGTTGTTATGTTTGTTGCTCGGTTTGTTGTTCAGGTGTGTACGAAGCTTTACAACTTAAGCAACAATTTTTGGCGAATAAAGATTAGTTTGTGATGTAATATTAGAAACACAAATTTATATCATATCAAATTTATGACAACTTAAAACCAAGAACGTGTATGTTATTGCTAAGAAATTATTAAGGAAAAAGCGCAATTGCAGTGTAAATATTTATAATTAGATATTTTCGAAAGTTTATAAGTCCTCTATTGTAATCTTAATACTTAAAAGAAAATCCTGTCCATTAGCATTATAAGGAAATGGCTTTTACTTTATGAATAAGTTTCAATAACAATAGAATATCCTTGCTTGTTTAATTTACTTCCTTTGAGTCATATTGCTCTAAGGGTTGTTACATTGGTCATTAGAAGTATGTAATAAATAAACAATTACCTACTGTTTGAGAAGGGGTAGTGTGAACCAATAAATAAAGTAAGAAATGTAAATTTCTTTATTTGTTTCGAATTAGCGGCGAGCCGTAGCGTGCCTGAAATTTCACGTATGTTAGATATACCAAAAAGCACCGTAGGGCATTACCGAGTAAAATGGAATCTTGAACACACTTTGGAAAGAGCCATCGGAAGTGGTAGACCTAAAGTATCTACACGTGCTCAAGATCTCGAGTTGTTTCATTACGTAACAGAACAACCATTTGCTACATACTCCAGGGCTATAGCAGATACACATTTTCCCGGATGCCGTATAACTGCACAAAAAGATTAAAGGAGATGGGAATAAAGAAGTATAATGCTGCTGCGAAAGAAGTTCTCAGTGACGAAAATATGAGACGTCGTCTGGAATTTGCAAGGCGATATGTGAACGAACCTTTGGAATTTTGGAATCGAGTGATTTTAGCGACGAAAAAACGTTCAATAGCCGCAACGATGGACCACTAAAAGTTTTTAGAATGGAAGGAACTCGTTACGAAAATAATCACATATGTCCTAAAAAACGAAGTGGTTATTTTTCTGTGAATGTGTGGGGTTGGGTTAACGCGCGGGGTCCAGGAGTTTGTTGGGCTATCGATGGACGTCTTGATTCTGCTGCGTATTTAGATATTTTGGAAACTATTATGAAACCTTCAGTCGAAGTGTTTTATCCAGACGAAGATTATATTTTCCAACAAGTAAGTATTCTTATTTCACTATACTTTCTCCAAAAATAGTTCGGGATCTGTTGAATTAACATTTTCATAATGTATTTTTGTTGTTAAAGGACAACGCCCCTATTCATACTTCGCGGGTTGTGCGCAATTGGATACGAGAAAATAACTTGGAGCTGTTACCCTGGCCAGCAAAAGCCCAGATTTTAACATTATCGAAAATGTTTGGGCTCGAATACTTGCTGTTATCCGAAGACAACAAGGGCCAAATTTTATACCAGTAAACCGTAATGCACTAATTGCAGCCATTGATACCGCATGGGAAACGATTAATATTAATTATATTGATACCTTGATAGCGTCAATGAGCAGACGCCTCCAAGAATGTATCAATAATAATGGAGGTCACACCCATTATTGATTTCTTATATTTATTTATATAGTAATACCTTTATTTAAAAAAAAAACGTTTTCATTTAATTTTAAACTATAACTTGGTATCTTAATTATAATTATGTAATAAATTCTTGTCAAAAACTAAATATATACGTTGACAATAAGAATTGCCTTAGTTTTTATTTTCACTTTTATATTAACTACAGAAAAAATGAAACGTCATAAAATATACATTTTGTAAGGACTAAATATTATGAATAGAGAGTTTAATGATTTTTTTAATAACTTACAATAATTAGTAGGTTAGATTTATTTAAAAATAAGTAATAATCAGTCAACCCAAATAACCATGTTTAGTTTTTGATTTAATTTAAAAGTTATTGCTTGTAGACGTTTTTAAATCAAAATTATTTCTAATTTTATTTTGTAAACATTTCCTAAACAAAATTTTGATTCGATAATTAATCGAGCTATGGTGTTTAATTAGCGATACCTTCAAATATATTCTTTAAAGAAAAAAATTAAGTAAGCAACGTAAATTACCTATTTTCTAAAACGTGCTTAGTGTAATGATTCATTCTACAGTCCTTCTATAAGATAACCCCTGCTGAGACTACCTGCTGTTAGAATTGTAAATGATACCCTTAAGCCCGCTTCACAATGTGCAAACTTTTGTTTACAGAAATTGTGGTGTCCAAGTTTTAAATTTCATGAGTGTACATGGTTAACACTTCTGCTTTACCTAACTTGCGTTTTCTAGTGCCTTTTTTTGGACAAGGAACAGGAAGTGGTCTAATTGCATTTGGCGTGAAATAGGTGGATGTTTGTGAGAAATCATTTTTTGTTGAGTTTGTCTTGCTAATAGAAGCCGAAATTGACACATCATTACTGCATGTTACAGTTGATTTTGTAGGTGTTCCATATTGAGGAGCCAGCTAGTTATTTTTAGCTGCCGGGATTAACGGCTCTTTAGCAGATGACGACCAATCTTCACCGTATGCGGTATTTTATTTTTTAGGTGTTTCAAATTGACGATCCAACAATTGTTTTCTAGAATTTTTGTAGTTGTCTAACATGGGAAGGCTTATTGGTGGTTGGTCCAGGAAGAGTCTTCGAAGTAGATGGTTACTTTATTTCATCACTTGATGAAATTTGTGTATGAGGTAGTGATGCATTACTATCTTCACTGATGATAGTCGTAGATGGAGTAAAATCTTCTTCACCAAACAAATTCGCATCAAATGGCCATATGCCTGCACACTAAAATTCTTTCACCCCATTATGTAGACTAGCCCCTTTCAAATATGCTTCACAAAGTAATTTTGCTACATCATACTGATTTATGATTTGCCCTGGATGCAGTTTTTGAAATGTGTTAATTTCCTGTTCAAAATATTTTTTTAGTGGCCCATAAACAGCAACATCTAACGGTTGCAGTTTATGGGTAGTGTGAGGAGGAAAAGATACGAAAGTGACAAAGTGTTCTACAGCATAAGCTAGAGCTGGGTAGTATTTGTGAGATTCGTGATTGTCTAATAGAAGCAGAACATGTTTGTTTTCAGAAGAACGCACATGATTCACAAAAAATATAAGCCACAACAAAAATGATTCACCATTGGTCCACCCATTTGGAGTGAGAGTAGCTTGCGTGCCAAGTGGAGCTCCATCGAGCAGACGTTCTTGCATTTTTTCTGGCAAAAATCATAAATAGTGGCACAAAAGAGCCTATGGCATTGCAGCAGCAAATAACCGTTGTCAGTTTTCCTCTTTCGGTACTGAATATAACTTCTACTTGTTTTTTTCCCCACTGATTGAGAGAACTTTTGGTGGCTTATTAGTTGTTATCATTATTCCTATTTCATACATGTTGTACAAAGACTCTGGACCAATGTGATGTTTCTGCAACTCTGTCTCTAATATCTTATAACATCTTGAAACTTAGATTCTGTTAAATTCCCTGGCACGTGCAATAGATGTGGGTTCCGGTGTTCTCAGAACAATCTCGGGATTTCAAGTTTGAAACGCCATCAACCATTCGTCTGAATTCTATTTGTCCCAGGAAGATAGATATGGTATTTTGTTTTTTTTTGCATACTCGTATACCAGTGATTTGAAATCATTTCTAGTTAATCCATAAACCAAGCCATTAATTTCTTTCAGGTAAACACATAATTCAGATTCTTGCTCCTTTGTGAAAATACGTTTGAATCAACCAAGACTTTTCTTCTCTGAGCCCTTCACATGTCTGTAAAGTGTAAACCGTGGTAGATTATACTTTATAGAAACGCTTCTGATAGAAGTTTCTGCTTTGCATTCCCGAATTGCCTGTTGCATTACAGTTTCTGTTCATGAAGCTAGAAATATTCTTTGTATGTGTTTTGAAATAATGGTAAACTAATGCAGCGGATTTCAACTGTGCCGTTATTTACAAAAGATATTTAGATTACCTACACAAATCTTAACTCCTTCTTTATAAGTTTATCAATTCATTATCTTTACTTCTGAAATTTTAAACTAAACAAACAAAAGATAAATGTTCTGCATTTGGAAATAATAGTTCTACCCTACTGTATGACAGTAAAGTACTGATTTCTCCATAATTTATTAATTACAGTTTTGTATTAATAAGAGCAGGTCATTCAAAATGCAACTCTATGTTGTTTAAATAGGATGCAATTTCTAATCCAAATTGTGACTGAGGAAACGAACCAGACCGTTGCACATATTGTAAACGATTGTCAATTAGCGAAGTTTACAGGAGGGTTTCCAAACATTCATAATTTAACGGATGAACCTATATTATGGCTTACGAATCTGAAGGATATCTGAAGTTTAGCAATAGTTTGTATTTTTGTCCTGATTATCGGTTTTTCCATTATTTTGTTTTGCTATTTCTTTAACCTACTATTTTTTTCGCCATTGTCGTGACTGGCGCTTGGACCGGTCCATTATATGTCGTCATGCAATGGCTGTGCTGTTATATTTTATGTTCTTATTTACCTTCTATAATGTTTTCACATTTAATTAATATTATTACATATAAATACTAAGGTGGGTAAGGGTTGGCATTTTAGTGGTTTTCCTAAACCTTGAAGCAAATACTTTGCCAAGACGAACCAATCCACTATTGCACACGGTTTCGTCACCACACTATACAGGTTTATACTGATCTTCTAGAGCACCATACATAACACTTACATCACAATACAATATTTAATATGTACCATACAAATAAATAAATAAATTAAAGGGGTGGGTCAGTTTTTTTGGTATAATTTATAGAATGTTTTTCTTCTCATAACTTCTGATAAAATTACTTGCTGCAGTTTAAAAATTTATTTTTTATTGCTATATATTGTACTATTTATTTTCAGAAGGATTCACGGTATTGGTTTGTGGATGGAACGTTAAGATTTGCGCCGCAGTTGTTTTATCAAGTATACGCAATTCTGGCAAAAGATTTAACAACGTGCATCCAATTGTGTATGCACTATTAACAAATAAACAACAAGCAACGTACCTAACGATGTTGCATGTTGTCGCCTCTGTTTGGGTTAAAAAATTGGTTTCTTTGTACGCGTGATTAATTTTGGCTTGTAAGTGCTCTTTTCAACTGAAATGTATTATAGTTTACAATTATTTTATTTACGTCGCAATGCACGTGTGGTTCATGGTCATTATTGTCGGAATATTGTCTTTGTCATTTGATATATTTTTTGAAATCAGAGAATGTTATTGTCACGTTCACGCAATTAGGGTTTTGATGAAACGGTTATTTCAATAGTTTCACACTCGATTTCTTCGAATTTAAACGTCGCATGTCGCATTTTATTTTGCTATCTCAATGGTTTCTTTGTTTGTTCCCTCGAAAACAACTCGGTGGCGGCCGCCTTTATCAATTAAATAGAGACTTGTTTTGACTAAGTGAATAACACACGGAATGTACCCACAATCAAAAAATCTGAGTAGTTGGTTTTGTTTGATATTTCTGAGAGAATGTTGGCGCAATAATTTTTTTTGTAATGGTCATGTGTCGGAAATAATAAGAGGGGAGACCCTCTTACCTTTTGATTGTTAATAGATTTTAAGTTCAGTTCTTAAGTAGACTCTCGGCGAGTGATATGTAGTTATTAGACGTGTACCAAATAGCGCGGATTTATCTTGTTTTTAAATAAAATTAAAACAACCGCCTAAGTGCCAAAAAGTGTACGTTTAATTACGTGTAAACGATTAAGGGCGCGAGTTCAAAGTTAAGCTAAGGGTGTGCGATAAACAGAAGGATCCTTCGTCTTGTCTCTTTATTACACGAGTTTTAATAGAAAAATGCAATACCGTGAGAATGAATTACATACGAGATCTTCGAATTAATACCAATGGTTCCTAGTGGATTATTCTTCGACTAGTGGATTATTCTTCGACTAGTGGATTATTCTTCGACGAGTGAATTGAAGAAACTCCCAACTGTATGTACCCTGCCTATTACTTCAGAAAACTTCCGGTTTTTGGGTGCGAGTTCGCTTACGTGAAACTTTACTTATTTTTATTTTTACTTTATTTATTTTTTTTTGCTTGTGTTGCGTGTTTAGTATTAAGATATGTTCGGTGGTTCACCATGATTGAAACGAGTCAGGGCATGTTACGCTAGAGTTAATGTTAAATTTAAAAAATACGTATTTGATTAGGCCCCAGACTCGTTTCATTTATTTACCAAAATATTGTATTAGTTTTAGGAACTCGGTTAAAAATCTGTTTCCTCGCCCGGTACCGGGGATAGGTCGCCATTATTTTTATGTTTGTTGGTTTATTTGTTTTAATGATAAGACAACGTGGAATAAGCCGTGTAAAATTTAACTTTAATAGAAAACCGGTCGTAATTATTTAATTTTTTTTATTACTTTAAGTGTTTACATTTCTCCCTAGTCTTGGTGAGCATTTGGTATAAATATTTAAAAGATGAAGGTGGCACTTAGCAATTCCGACTGTGACCCTTTTAAGGACTTTTAGTCATCGTTAAAGGTAAGTGAGAGACAATTCTTTAAACCACTCTCTTCGCCGTTTAATCTAGTTTGGCGTTTGTTAGGCTGCGTACTTGCTGTTAAAGTTTTGTGGCGTAACACATTTAACAAAAAACATATAAAAATAAATAGATACCAACCAACTTTTAGGACAGTATAATAATGATGCTGATTTTGCTTTGCAATGTAAGATATAACATCTTTGGCCTTTGTCCCGGTTGAATATTTAAACAACGCTGTAGATGTGCTCGAAGAACCACTTCCCAAAAACTTTTTAAACAATTCTTTATTGGTTTGAAGACATGTATATTGGTTTTCCTAATCGCCGAGGAAACGGAAGGAGAAACTCCAGAGTTGTGGTTTGTCTACTCAAGAGTTTTGACTGACTCCAATCGTACAAACAATTATGCTGAGACAGCTCATTGTCGGTTACAGACGGAATTAGGAATGGATTATCCTACGTTGTGAAAATTTATTACCGAATTAAAAAAATACAACACGGTCGGGATATAATAATGGAACAATTAATCGCGGGCAAAGAACCTGAAAATAATTAAGGAAGTTCATTCCAGCCGACCAAAACATAAAAAATATTAACAAACTAAGCAATGACAACAGATAACTGTGACGATGGATGAATGTTTTTAAATGCAAATCGTTGTCTGAGCGATAACTTTAATGCAATAAACACTCTAGTCTTTTAAAAGACTAACTGCCTTCTTGTACAGTTGTATACCGCACTTAAGTATACACGTCTGAAGAGCTCATAATAATAGCGAAATGCGCATCAAGTGTTCTTTCGTGCGTGTATGCTACTGTACAGAAAGACTTCGCTTTATCGACTCGAGTGTTTATTGCATTAAAGTTATCGCTTAGATAACGATTTGCATTTAAAAACATTCATCCGTCGTTACAGTTATCTGTTGGCATTGCTTAGTTTGTTACTATTCATACGTGTCTCTGATTACACGAGATGCCGTTAGACACTCATTTCACTTATAAAAAATATTGTTCAACAATTTCATAATCGCAATATTTTAGATTATTTAAGGGAAATTTCGCATAATTATGTTTTGAATTATTGAATTGCATGTATAATTTATTAAATTGTAGTAAGTAATAAACAGTCTAATAATTTTGCCAATGTCTTTTTTTAAATCTTATTTGTTTAGTGTTACTAATGCATTTTATGCTTAACATACATTAGAACATATATTAGAATTTTGTTACTGTTTGAAGGAAAATTCATAAATTGAACGAATATAAAAAAAATAAAGCACTTAATTACTCGACATCAATGTTAGACTTCAATTATTTTAACAATTAATTAATATAATCGTTACTTGAGATTTTTATAGTATGAAACTATAAACATAATAAACAGTAAATTATTAAATTAATACTAGAAAAGCGGTAGTGTATGAAAGACCTAAAGCAGAAAAGAACCGCGCCCAAAGATGCGCGCTTAACTATCGTACACCGGTCTAGATCGTAGAAACACTGTTTTGCATTTCCAATATTAATCGCTACAATATTAATGTTTAATTTCTTATAGGATTTCTTAGATTCAGCTTACGCAAAATTACGTTTTAGTTTTAGTTCACTATATAAAGTTGTTATAAAATGAAATTCGTGGCGCTATCTATCAGAGAAGGGCACAAAGTACGGCATATGGCGATATTGTATACCTAGTGGTTCCCATA